>JAJONR010011712.1:0-24776 GCA_029582245.1 Solanum etuberosum | reverse complement strand
CCCCCCCCCCCCCCCAAAAAAAAAAAAAAAAAAACCCTCAAAATCACAATTTGTTGGTCCCCTCTCTCCAAAAAAAATACAAAATTCACAAAAAATAAATAAATGTTGTTAAATGAACGAATTGAACTAAATTTAATTTAGTTAAAATAATTTAAGTTAACAAGCGCTAAGATAGGCTAAGTAAAAAATGAGCAAAATAATGAGTCATACTCATCAAATTTTAACTTGTTTGTATAAATTGTTTAATTACCTAATAAAAATCAGTTCTCTATATTGTGGTTATATAAAACAAATGAAGCAAATAGAAAGTCTTTTTAAAATATTTTCTTGTGAATCAATTTGAGCTACATATATAGCACAAATCAACTAACTCTTAAATACACTGAATTGATGGATATCAAAATGTGTTATTAATAAATGAATGGATCATTGACCCGTTCAAACTTGAGGAGGTTGAGGCCGATTATCTTTTATAAACTAATTTTGTCATCATTATTCACAATCGATTGGCGTGGGATGAATAACATTCTTCTAACTTTAACCAAAAGTCGTGGGAATAAAAAAAATCCACTTATATAAGGAGCCTTTTATCCTTTTAACGTGTCTTATACCATGTGAATATGAGGTTAGTATTGATTTAACATGACTTTTCTATGTTTGTAAATTGTAATTATTTTTTTCCAGAGTACTTTATATTAGTATTAAAATATATACATATTATTTTTAAAAAAAATTATTTTGAAGAAGGTATTTTGCATGAAGCACAATTCTATAGTTTGTGTGGGGGTGGGTAAAAGCCTGCAATACTGCAAAATTCAACAGAGAAGTTTAAGTTTTGGTAGTTGGTACTTATAGGACTTCATTGACACCAAACAAAAGTTGTGGCGGAGCGGAGCGATGAATATCACCTTATCATTTTTAATCAGAAGTATTGAGTATGAAATTGTCTTTGTTAGAGAGTTTTTTACCTTGTAATATGAAACTTTCTAACGCAAATTTAAATTTAATCGTACTCTAATACAAGTATCAGTCACCGAATAAAAAACTAAAAAAAGTTCATGGGCAAAAATATCACAAAGGGGGAAATTGGAAGGCTCTAAAGGGTCTTTTGCAAGTGGTCCTTCCCTTGACCATTTAATGCTTGTTTCACTATGGGAAAATTGGACCAAAAAGGAACTTTTACAAGTTTCAGTTTTTTGATGATTTATTTTTGTTTTACTTTACTTTAAGCCCAACCTCTCTTTGGGCCAAAATAGCAGCCCAAATCTGTCTGGTATTTGAATCCATTTGATGAAATTTATTTAGAAGTATTATTGAAAGAAGAAATTCTTGTGGTAAACTTTAAACGTATCAGTTGCTTATATCAAATTATATTAATTTATTATGATCGAGTGATTTAGTAAGGTGGAAGTATGGATAAATATTGTGTGTTTGTCAGTGATATAGTATGATATGGGTAAATACTTATCCGCATTAAGCTTTTACACCTAATCGAATTATTAACCTTAAGAATCAACAAATCCAAGTAAAAATACATATTACTTAAACATAAGTATTAAAAAGTGTATATGTTTAATATTTATTTATTTGGTGTAGGGCGGCTTAATACATTGGTGGTTTAAAGCTGAATTTTAGTGAGGGACCTTCATTTTTTTTCAAGAAAAAGATTTTTATAAAAGGGAACAGGGGTAATTAAAGTGTGAAACTCACATTGATAATGTAAGTACATGTTTTTATTTTTATTTTTTATTTTATTTTGACATTGTCTCTTTTTAAAAAAGAAATTCATATCTTTATTATTTTTAAAAAAAGAAATGAGGCGCCTCAAATTTAGGGGCCTAAGACACTTGTCTTTTTTATTTGTCTCTAGAGCGCCCTTGATTTAGTGTAAACACATATTTAAAAAAAGTTTTTTTCCATATGATAATACACAAGCATTATGTAACACAAATTCTTTTACGATAAATACCTGCCTTCGTCGGAATTTTATACCCAATCATGTAAATTTACTATATTGATTTAATGTGGTGAAAATACATATTAATTAATTATAATTAATTATTAAAAGTCTACATGCAAATACATGTCGTATATTTATTAATTTAATACAAATATCGAATGTGAGTAAGCTTATACCTATCATAATCATTTGGTTGGTAAAATAAATGATAATAAGCCCGAAATTAGATATAAAAGTATTCTATTTCAGGTTTGATTGAATATTATTATCCAAATTAGCAATTCAGGGATTAATTTATACTTTATTATAGTAATATTTATTCCATGCAACAATGAGGGTGAAATAATAATCCCATAATTATTCAATTGCAAAGCTAAACACAATAATTACAAAGATGCCTCTTCCCACAAAATTCTTTAAAAAAATTCAAGGTTAAATTCAATATTTTTTATTAATTCCATCCATAATTTAACATGTCTAATTAGTACAACATGAAAACTGCTGCAAAATTAGCAAACCACTTGAATAAGATTATATTTATTATTTATGCTTATATTATAGTAATAAAAATATTCATATTCTTCTGAAAAATTCCTGGTCAAACTTTTGTTTTGACCTTTCTAGTTCTTGTGTCAATGGTCATACATTTATGAAAGGATTTGGTAGTTGGTCATCTTATCATTTATACCTTTCACACTTGATCATACTTTTCCCTTTATTTTTTAATTTTGTTATCCAATTATTTTGATACTTGCTAATTCGATTAATTTAAAAGTATATCATATAAAACTTATTAAAAAAATAATGTCGAATAAGTGAATACTACCGTTCTATGTTAGATGAGATTGAATCCAATTCACTCTTAGGTCCTGGAGTAGGGGCGAATCCACAATATATCATGTGGCTCGTGGATTTCCAGAAAATAATAACTTGTGTCTACACCTTATAAATCTACTAATTATCTATAAATATTGGACTACAAATTCAGTTATTATTGTATGTTAATTCTAGATCGTTGTTAGAGCTGATAAACTTCAAATTTGAATTTTGCTCCTACCTTGGAGGAGCATATGTTGAGATGTGTTAATAGACACTTCACACATATTCAATCGTTATGTTAATTCACTTCTAGTTTATTCAACAAAATGATTCAAACTTTTAGCCATCTGAAACCTCAACGCGACTAAAATGATTACTTGTCAATTTTCTCAATCTTCAATTTAACTTCTGATAGTAACAAAAAAAAAAATCTTTCTCAATGTTCAAAACTTGATATTTTATTTTAATTTTTTTGCAAAATGGATTCGAAGTTTCTTAAATGAAAATAGTTTACTAATTTGTTAATGTTGTTTTAATATTTAATTTGTTGATATTTGACCAAGATACCTTTCACACTTTCTCTCCCAAAATTAAAAGAAAAAAAATAATACTTTTCACACTTGGCTATTTCCTTTATAGTACAATTGTTTTGTCTCAGCAATGACGTCAATGATTATGACTTTTCTAAAAAAATAAGTAAAAGACAAGTGTCAAACCTCATTGAATTGAAAATAAGCCCACAAAGTAATTAACTTAAAAAAAGAAAAAAGAAAAAAGAAAAGAGCACTTCTCATAAATTAAATTCCCACTTCAAGACCAAAAATAAATAAATTATTCCCACTTGTTTACTTTATTAATTTTTAGAAAAATACTACTAGTAATAATCTATCGAAAACAGTTTCTTTATTTTATAAAGATGAGAGTACAGTCTGTATACATTTTATCCCCCTTAAACTCTATTTATGAAATTACACCGACTATATTATTATTATTAAAAAAATACTTAATCATAATGATTAACAAATTGAGAATTAAAGATAGGTAAGAACCAAACTTTATTGTTAATTCATTAAAGATTATCACATTTTATTCGAAAAAATATTCATTTTATTGCCATTAATATCTTGTATTAATTTATATTAAGAAAAAAATTCTTTAATTGTATATTATAAAATAAAATGATACTATTATTATTGTTATGTAATAATCACATTTCCAATTTGACTTGATCTTCTCTCCAACTGTCGTGGCAACTGTACAGTCAGCAAATCAAACGGCAAATAACTTGCCACGTGTACGTTCGTTATTGACGACCTTCCTCCTCTTATTTTTTTTTTCCTTCCCATTTTAGCCAATGAAAAATTGTATCCATTATAAATATCAGTCCACATTCATCATTTCTCTTGGCAAAACTTTTTTTTTTTTGCATCTTCACCAGAAAGCTCTAACTATTTTCACTGTGAAAGTTCATCAATGGCGGAGAAATCATTCAAATACGTGATCGTCGGTGGCGGTGTTTCTGCTGTGAGTATCGATCATCAAATTTAGCTTTAATTTTTGAGTTTTTTTTTATGCATAGAATTAATTTTTGAGCTTACATGTTTGATTTGGGTTCGGAATTGCGGGATTCGTATTCTAGTTTTTTTTGATGATTTTTCCGGTGAGAATTATTCGATGTGGTGTATAGTTCACAATAGATCTGAAAGTTAGCATAGTGAAATGGCGTTTCGGTTTCTGCATCTGTACATATACACACTGATAAATATAAGGATATAGAAGTATTATTTTTTTCTGATAACTGAGAAATCGAAACATAAATTCATGTCTTTTTGGTTTTACTTACTATTTTGACAGTCAACTATTAGATTATGGAGTTTGAAAGCGAGAATTATCTCCATTCAGTGTTTCAATCTGCTGTGGAATGGTTGATTTGCTTCGGAATGGAGTTAGATCATAGATGTTTTCAATACAAAGTGATAATATATATAGAGACGGATACACATGCTCGTATACATCCTTGTGTATGTGTGTTTGTGTTACTTTATTTTTTTATGTCAATTTTTAGATTTTGGAGAGTGATAGCTAGAGTGTTGTTGTAGGTAAGCTTATATCCTTCATTGTTTTGGCATTATTGTTGAAATGAGTGACTTTGAAATGGAGTTTGGAGGGTTTGAGTACGAAGTGATTTGAAAATGTAGAACCTACTAGTTGTCTTGTTGAGATATTGGGAGCAAGAGATCATGGCATACTTATTTCTATTTACTTTGGATGGTTATAACCAGTTGACACAAAATTAAATGTGATTTGATGAGTTAAAGTATCCCAGTCTCCTCTATTTTGTCCTTTGGCTTAGAAATTGTAGATATCTTCGAATGGTTAGGTACTGAACTCTAAATCTTTCATTAGAATATTGTAATTGGTATTTAAGTTTCCTAATTTGTCATTCCTCTTATTTGGGATAACCAATGATTAGGATTCTATTAGAGATAATATGCATTGCTACTTCTGCCCACAAATTATTTCTTTGTTTTATATAGAAGATTTCTTTTTGCATTTACTGTACCTGTACGTTTCTTTTTTTCCTGGTATTGACAAAGAGGCTACAGTTACCTTTTTCCCTAGGATGTGGAAAAAAGTTTATTAGGAACTAGCTGAAATAAAGGATGATAGTTTTTTCTGAAATCTTGTAGGAATAAATCTTGTTGTTATGCATTCAAATTTTAGAATTCGTGGTTGTAAATGAATTTAACATGTTTGGTTGCATTTGCAGGGGTATGCTGCTAGAGAATTTGCAAAACAGGGAGTTAAGCCTGGGGAACTGGCTATTATTTCCAAAGAGGCAGTAAGTATTTTGTGTTGTACTGCTTTCTTGTCTTCACTAATTTAATTTTAAATTATAGTTGCATTGCTGCTTGTGTGGACTTCATTTTGGAGAAGGGAGCATTTGTTATCTTTTCTGTAAATATCGTGTAACATTGGTCTCTAGATTTATATAAGAATCTCTATGTTATGTTGTTGATGTTATAAGCTAATTTTTCATCAGCTTATAATTGTAATTTCCCAGAAAGTATTCATTCACGATTCCTTAGCTAATATACAAGATCGTTAAATTCCCTTTGATATATTCTTGTCTATTAGGATAGGAAAAGTGTCTTGTACCCTACCATTTGCTTGTAAATTTGTACTAATCTTCTTCGCATAACGAGTTCTGATCACACCTCTGTTGTCCCTAGTGTGTTAGGCTATGCCTATCTTTCTCTCTCTTTGGTTGATTTCTTTGCAACTTATCTACTCTTATGTCCATTCTTTCCTGCCCAGCCTGCCTAAATTTTATATCTAACAATCTTTCCTTCTTTCAGGAAAATTGTGTTAGATTTGATCTGATTGCTAAAAATGTTTTTTTTTCTACCTCAGGTGGCTCCTTATGAACGTCCTGCACTTAGCAAGGCATACCTTTTTCCTGAAGGCAAGTCTTCTTTTTCCCTTGGATAGTTAATTTTGACTTCCGTAAGTGGTAGTGTGGATGTGGACTTGAATAAAAGTCGTATTATAGAAAATGCATATCATCTTTCTTTGTAGTTAAAGTCCTTGCACACACATTAGCAAATGTATCTCAATTTTTCTTGTAGAATGGTCATTGCTTCTCCTACTAGCAAAGAAAAAAAAATGAAAAATAGAAAAACAATTTGAGCATGATTTATTATACAGAATGTCATCTCATGTAGTTTGGCACAAATTGCTATGTCAAAAAGCTGCTGTACTTTTTAAACATTTGAAATTGACCCGGTATCATAAAATCTTTTCCCTAACACATATCCATTTATCTACCAGGAGCTGCTAGACTCCCAGGGTTTCATGTGTGTGTTGGAAGTGGAGGAGAGAGACAGCTTCCTGAGTGGTATGCAGAGAAAGGTAATAGTTCTTTGTGTTTAAGCAATTATTTGCAGACATATGGCCATGCATGACTTCTGTTAACTTTACATATGGTGGTATATCTGGTTGAAGATACATCTCTTATGAATCATATGGTCTCGTCTTGCAGGCATATCGTTGATCCTGAGTACCGAAATAGTGAAAGCAGATCTTGCTTCAAAGACTCTTGTTAGTGCAGCTGGGGAATCTTTTAAATATCAAACACTTGTTATTGCAACGGGATCCACCGTGAGTCTCTTGGAAATGTGGCTGTGTTGTATATTTTTACTTTTGTCTTTGGTCATTATATTAATTTATTGTTCGTGTCTGTTCAGGTTTTGAAGTTGTCAGATTTTGGTGTACAAGGTGCTGATTCCAAGAACATCTTTTACTTGAGAGAAATCGATGATGCTGATCAGCTTGTGGAAGCATTAAAAGCTAAGAAAAATGGTAAAGCTGTAATTGTTGGGGGAGGGTACATCGGTCTCGAGCTTAGTGCTGTACTGAGACTGAACAACATTGAAGTCAATATGGTTTACCCAGAACCATGGTGCAGTAAGTAAATTGCTTCTAGTTTGCACACTGCATGCATAACATGAAACGTTAAATTGTTTCATGGTAGTCAGTTATGGAGAATATATTGTCCTGCTTAATTGTATTGTAATCTTACTGTAATCCTTATGCTTTTGCAGTGCCTCGGCTTTTCACAGAGGGCATAGCTGCATTCTATGAAGGTTACTATCAAAACAAGGGAGTCAATATTATCAAGGGTACAGTGGCTGTTGGGTTTGATACCCATCCAAATGGAGAGGTTTTTCTCAAGACTGCACCATTTTGAGAAATCTGGTTGAGCTTTAGAGCATTACCTCACAGCATTCTTGTTTCCAATTTGCAGGTGAAGGAAGTCAAACTTAAAGATGGCAGAGTTTTGGAAGCTGACATAGTAGTCGTAGGAGTCGGAGCAAGACCACTCACGACTCTATTTAAAGGGCAAGTTGCAGAGGAGAAGGGTGGAATTAAGGTGTGTGCTCACTGTTCAGTACTCATCCTTCTAAGAAGTTCTGGCTTGCGTGCTTTTTGATAATTTTGTCATTTTCATGGTTAAACCTTTAAATTTCCAGTATAATGTACCAAAATAAATTAAATAGTTCAGTATAAGCTTCAAAAATAGATGAGAGCAACTGGGATGATTTGTTGAAGGAACAGATCAATGGATTCCGGAAATTCTGGTGCTACTTTAGTCAATACAAAGAAATGAACTAATCGCACATGAGAAATTGTATCAAATAGTGGAAATCCTTGAACTTGTCGTTAAGGAAACATCATATTTTTCTTGTCGAACTAAAGCTGTGTTCTCGTCAAGCTATAAGCTGTCTGTTTCTCGTATGTACAGAATTACAATGGATTATGTCTTGTTCCATTCAAAATTACTTTATTCCTGTACTTACACCAAGGCTTATATTTGCAGACAGATGCGTTCTTCAAAACAAGCGTACCTGATGTATATGCTGTGGGTGATGTTGCCACTTTTCCTTTGAAAATGTACAATGACATTAGAAGAGTTGAACATGTTGATCATTCTCGCAAATCTGCTGAGCAGGCTGTCAAGGTATGTGACAGCTCCCTGATGCTATCCAGAGTTGATGTGAAAGTTATACATTGTCATCCTGCTTATAATATGTTATTTCTTTACTGGTCAACTATGATTGCTCTCATGAGTCATGATATTAACTGGATATTTGAAGCACACTACACACGCAGATTAGGGTGTTCAAATACTGAAAACTGTCTCCACTCTACATGCCTACTGATTGTTTATGTCCTGGCACGAGTACAAATTTGTAACAATACAACGTTAAATTACACTCACACAGGTTATCTTTTGCTTCCACTGTGTGACTTCTTAGAACAGCTTTCTGCAGTTTGCTAGTGTCTTTCTACTCTGTCAATCAACTCGGTCAAATGTAGTTACAAATTCTCAAACTCCATATCTTTTTATGAAGTAAAAATGTTAATGTTACATTGTTGCTGGTGCCAGGCAATATTTGCCAGTGAGCAAGGGAAGTCTGTCGATGAATATGACTACCTTCCATACTTCTATTCCCGTGCCTTCGATTTGTCTTGGCAATTCTACGGTGATAATGTGGGTGACACAGTGCTCTTTGGGGACGCTGATCCTAACTCTGCAACTCACAAGTTTGGACAATACTGGATCAAAGATGGAAAGATCGTTGGTGCATTCCTCGAGAGTGGGTCACCTGAAGAGAATAAGGCAATTGCTAAAGTTGCAAAAGTTCAACCCCCTGCTACCTTGGATCAATTGGCACAGGAGGGCATCAGCTTTGCCTCAAAGATCTAATTTTTATACCTATATTGGATTATAAACAGCTCTTTGAAGTTTCTGCCTTATTTACAATGTTGTAATCGTTTGACATTTTTCGTGGCTGGTTGATTGGTTAAAATATGATGTTTCTTCATCTGAGTTTAGTTGCAGAAGATCACCCTGTAAGGCATATATATACATACCTTAAAGTGTGACATCTCTGTAAATAATGAATGTTAGAAGCAATGGTTTGTGAAAATCTTCTCCAGAAAAATATGAGCATCTATTTACTTTGATTTTGTTGTGCTTATTGAATGAAAGCGCGTACTTTGTTATGCACAAAGTGAGTTATGTGGCAATATTTCCTCATTAGTCCGCCCGTTTTAAAAGAGACACCTTTCAACATTAAAATTCACATTTTATCCGTAATGGAATGCTTTTATAGACGCAAAATGACATACATCCAAAACATCCTAAAGGTTAATGTGAAACTATTGTTTACTTTTCCTAATAATAGTACCTTCTATACATTGTCCTAATTTTAAAGGCAAGAAAAGTTGGTTATATCTCAACATGAATCTGCGTAGATTACCCTAACAACAAACGAGCTCTGCAACGATATAGTCTTGGGTTATCCTCACTAGCAGAAATCAAACCAAGGAAACAACGTCCTCGGTCTAATGTTGATTCTACTCTGCCAGTATGTTGGAAGCATTTCAGAGCTTTATACGACTAATTTTTCTTCATCTAGTCCAGGAACTACAACATCATCTCTCATCATGTGATAGTAATCATCTCCGACCTGTGCTCCAACTTGACTAAACAGTTCAACGACTGCAGGTAACTTTCCATAATACCTCTTCATAGAATCTACCAAAACATCACCAGCATGCGGGTTTTGGACATGCCAAACATATACAGTGGAGAGAAGATCATCTATTGTTGCCTCTTGCCAAGCATGCTGTCCATCCCTCATCTGGTGCTTGAAGGCTTGACATTGCCTAACCCTATGACCCTTTGGCCCGACTTGCAATTCAGGACAATATCCACATGTTTGAACGCCATAAGTTTTCATGAGCTGTATGGCTCCAGTACGCATAATCTCCCAAGCTTCCATTCCTCGCATGGCGAATCCTGGAGAAGTGATAAGTGGTGAAAAATCAAACTAGAAGGTTTTGTCATACCATAAGAAATAATTCTTTTACATACTTTTAAGTCTATGATGCTTAGACTCTTCAAAAATGTCGATGGGTCCGTGTCGGATACTCTAAACGTAGTGCATTTTGGAGAGCCCGACACAGGTGCGGCAACAATTTTGGAAACTCCGAGCAACATAGCTTGAAGCTCTAGAGAGGAAATTGATGTATTTGAATAGGAAAATGCACATTGAAAAATGACTAACAATTATAAGTGAAAACATTGTAGTAACATAAAGACAAACCTTTTATGTCATCATAGGGTAAATTCAAATAATTTCCATCTCCAATGGGCTTCTTAATAGTTTCCCTAGACCTAAAAGTTTCTATGTTCTTCCCAAACAAATCATCCTTGGGAAACCTCTTCTCAAAATCTATGAGTTTTCCAGCAACCCGGTAAATGGGGAACTTCCTTCTTCGGGTCGGGTACTCAGGTAAGTCCACACCAGCCTGAATGCACAATTCTACAAGGGCTGGGATGCGATCAACTTCAAGTCGCTCATTATGTGAAACAGCTCTTCCTAACCTGTCATAGAGATGAAAAGATTGTACAACAGGTAATACATGATCTACGCCCCCTCTTTGCCATGTATGCTCTTTGTTCTTCTGACTGCCACTAACATTGCAAGTTCTGATCTTATGTGGTGGATGACCAACATGAACTTCGGTACATAAGCTGCACAAAAGAACAGAGATCACAACATAGACCTGCTTGCTCGACAATTTTAACAGTTGAATTTCATAATGAGTTGCTAGATAGTCAATCTTCCATCAATTAACAAGGCCTCGACTCCAAATCAGCAGGAGTCAGCTATATGAATCTTCTATATCTGTTGTGTTCTAGTCAAGTCTAATTCATTCCAATACTTACATTTGTCCCCACTAATTATTTCAACTTAACTTGATATATTATTTGCAAATCAATGTTTACTAACAATTTGATTAATTATTTCAAACTTCAACTTGAAATAGAGAATTTGAAGTTGAAAACTTGTTATAGAACTATTGAAGTATAACAATTAATCGATTTTACTCACTATACTTCAACAATTTTTCCAAGTTAAATTCATGTCAAAACACAAATATTCTAACTTCAACTTCAAATATTCTTTTTTTTTCCAGCTTCAACCAACTATTGTTCTACCCCTACTAAATAATTTGCCTTCTATAGCAAAATTGGGTTCTTAATCTTGCACTAATTTCTTACCTTGATAACAAGTTTAATCTGAATTAGTTGATACCATCTATAAGGATCATTACTTCTATCGTGTTATGATCTTAGCTAAGTCTGCATAAGAATAAGTAAAATGAATATCATATTCGACTATTATTAAGCTAATCCTCAATAACCACAACCTTACTCCTTTATATTGGGGATTCAAACCGGCTAAACTCCACAAAAGTTATGCTCCGCCACATAACCTTAGCAGCAAAAATTCGCCATATTTTCTCCATGCTTCTGTTCTACTAAAACCTAGTTCCATTATACAGAGTAATGGTCAAAATAAACTGAACTATCATTTCCCCGAAAGTTTCACATCCCAACTATTAGATACTCCCCTTTCCTACCTGAACTATGACAATCTATATGTTGAAACACACCTAGTTGAGTATATGATGAAAGTTCAAATAGGAAAGGGAACAACTGATAGTTGGCCTAGCCAACTTCAAGGTGTGTTTTAATATACAGATTGTGATAGTTCAAATAGGAAAGGGAACATGGTAAGAAAATTATAATTGGAGTGTGAAACTAGCAAAAAAGTGACAGTTCAGGTGTGTTTTTGACCATTTACTCTTTTACATATGATTAGTTGCAACAAAGTTTGCTTAAATGCAAGATTGCTATGTTGCTCAACTCTTCAAAATTGTTAACGGGTGTGTGTTGGATCCTCCAAAAAGTAGTGTGTATTTAAAAGATCCAACACCGATACGACAACAATTTTGAAGAGTCCGAGAAACTTTTGGATGCAAAATGAATCTTACCTGCAAAAATAAATAGGAATTTCCTCCGAAATCCTTGAAACACAAGCTAACAATTGAGCTCTTGAAGCTAACACATGATGAGCAACAGGGATTAGCTTTTCAACTAATAGCCCATTTTCCGGTGGCCGCAGTGCAACTTCACGTACCACCCTTCTCTCTTGCTTGTCAAATCTTGCTCTCCGCTTAAGCTCATTAACACTCGTCACCCATGGTTTTTTTTCAGCCTTTTTCAGCTTTCTTGGTAGAGCTTCCATGGCTGATACAGTTGAATACAATGGACCAACATTGCTCAGCTCCTTCACAGTGGATAATATCGCATTCCCACGAAGATTTAAGACTGATGTAACTCGCCTATGAAACATTCTGAGAAGCTACAGATGTGAAATACTGAAAGTTCTCTCAAAGTTTTATTTTGAAATTCGTCAGCTAGGCATTATAACAAACAGTTAGTGTGCATATGGCCTTTGGAGCTTAATTAAAATTATATTATACAAGCTTCAGCTGTGAGGTCTGATCCCAAGGGGATATTATATGAATTTAAGTGTCTATTTATACATGTCCAAAGTTGGACGACGTACAAGATAACTGAAGTTAAATGACACGTTTATGTATTATTATGCCTATTAAAATAATACATATATTTCTTTATGCTAAATCTATGTCATTATTATTATACGAGATATAATGTAAAATAAAAATATGCTTATCAACGATGTCAGATTTGAGCGAATGTAAACAAGTAGACACATATTATCTTAATATTACAAGATATAATTTAATATGTCATAAAGAAAAAACTATAGGGGCGTAACTGTCGGTTCATAAACTAAGTAACTAACTTGGGAAATAGGCCCACTTAAGTAACGTATAAGTACTCCTTTCTCAGCTCACTGTACAAGTCCCCACTCAAAGATCACCAAAATCTGATCAAAATTGCCCAATTTATTGAGTAGCACAGTCACTTCGCCGCCCCAATTCCGCCGCGATGAAGAATTTCAGCTACGACGATTTTGAACTGGGAGAGATTCAAAAGCTCGAAGGTCATACCGGTAAGGTTTTGGGCATAGCTTGGAAGGTGGATGCCGGAGTATGGGGTTTTCCGGCAGTAATCGCATCCTGGAGTGATGATAAAACGATACGAATCTGGGAAGAGAACTTCTCCGGCTTTTTCGTGTGTAAGGTTTGATTCTTTTTTTCATTTTCTCAATTTTATCATTTGGATTAGCTGATGTAAATAACTGATAAGGTTTTAAATGTTGAAAAACATTTTAAAGTGCTGAATCTGATGTTATAAATAAATAGTTACATGTTTGAAATAGAAGTGCTGAAACTGTTAATAAACATTTGTGGTAAAAAAAATGTTGTCCAAAAAGCTAGCTTTTTTGGGGTTAAGTCAGGCTAAGGTCCATTTAACCTGATAATAGAGCTAGGTTCATTCTTGTTTGGGCTTCCGGTACACGCTCCAGTTGGACCTGAGTATGAAGAGGGGTGTTAAAGTTGGTTAGAGTCCCACATTGATTGGAAAATGGACGGGTGATTTGCTTATATTGACTTGAGTAATCCTCCTCTCATGAGCTAAATTTTAGGGTTGAGTTAGGGTCAAGTTCCATTCAACAATTTTCTAGTAGAATTTTGTAAACTTAGAGGGTGTATGATTCAGCTTATAAGCTAGTCAAATTGACTTATACACACTTTTTAGCTTGTCTACGCATTGGGTAAACCCCGTTGATGTTTTTTTTTCCTTTATGTAACTTCTTTATTCCTTCTCTAGCACTCTTTCCAAGCTCAAGAAAATATAGCTACAATGACTATTTGAACCTATACATAAAAAAGAGCTGTAAATAACTCTTAGAAGGAAATTTTGCAGGCTGTTTTGGAGGCATCATCTACTGTTAGATCGTGTGCCTGGTCACGGGGAAGCAAATTGTTGGCAGCAGCTTGCTCTGATGCCACCACTGGCATTTGGAAAAATGTCGGTGTTCATGCCTATGAGCGTATCTACACTTTAAAGGTAGAATGACTTTGTGAGAGTATCAGAGAAATTAACTCTCTGTAAATATTGCAACATATAAACTTCAAAGATCTATCAGCACTCAGCAGAATAAGGGAACTTGTTACTACGGAGTTGTTTTTATTTAGCTTATAATTGATTTGGATGGACCTGTATATTAAGGATTTTTTTTTCCCATTTTCTTTAATGAGTTATAAATCTACTGAAATCCTGTCTGCTTTCTTATTTTCGTTACGTGGATAATGTCCAGGGTCATGAGAATGAAGTGAGAAGTGTTTCCTGGAATAGGGATGGGCAATTTCTTGCGACATGTGGAGGTGATAAGTCAATTTGGATATGGGAAGTTTTGCCTGGAAATGAGTTTGATTGTACTTCAGTGTTACAAGGACACACAGAAGATGTTAAGATAGTTCATTGGCATGAAAATGTTTTATTCTCTGGTAGTAGTGATAACACCATTAAGGTATATATATTTGAGAGGTTCAACTTCACATCTCTGTGTGTGTGCATGTGTTATTTGCTTAGAAGGAGTCTAGCATGCTTTTCATACCCATATTTCGTGTAAGGCATAGAATTGGTAGTCAACTCGTTTCTCTTCTTCTTCTTCTTCTTCTTTTGAGGGGGGGTGGGATTTGATGCTTCACCAGTGATATTATCTAATCTCTAGTGGTGCTTGAAAATTTTAGGTTTGGAAAGAGGCAGGTTATGTAAGTGGTGATTGGCGTTGTATTCAAACTTTGGGTGAGTCTGACAGGTAAGAGTTATTATTTGGTGGTATATTTTTCATTTTATTATGTCTAGATAGTGTATAAGTGTATCTTATATACTGAAAAGCCTTCCATTGTGTGACTATTTGGAAGCTTCTTATAATAGTCATAGGTCAGATTGTAGTTCTAGAGATTGTCTGAATTCATTTGGAAAAACTTTTTGTTAAGTGTTTCATTCATCCTACTGACAGTGAAAAGTGGTCTATACTTTTTAAGAGAGTCGAGCAACGTAGGAGAAAAGTATTTTATAAAAAATAAATAATTAAAGGCAAAAGCAAACTTCTACTCTTTGAAAGTAATTTTTCAACAAACACTTTTCAGAATAAGTTGATTTTGAAAGCTCGGCCAAGAAGGCTATCAGTAATGTCGTTTAAGATTGTTTGGGAGCTTATACCGCTACATGGTTGAACTTTCAGAGCACATACATCTTCTGTGCTGTCTCTCTCTTTCAGTAAAGATAGAAGAAGAATGGTATCTTGCAGGTATGGCTTTCTCTCTCCTGAATTCGTTTTAAAATATACACTCTCAAGTCTAGGGTGTATCTTAAATAGGATAGTTGTTGTAGTCACTACTAAACAGATTTTACATTGTATTCTCTAACTTGCAGTGATGACCTTACCATCAAGCTATGGGATTGTGATATTGAGTCTACAGAACTTTGGTAAGTCCGGTCTTATCCTTATTTTCATAAGCATAATGCAATCCTATAAAGTTGATTTATGTGATCCTATGGGAGAGTGTCCCTCATTGATTGTGAAGAGCTTTTTTTTTTCGCTTTATTAACAATTACCTTTCTAGTGGGCTAGTAAAGAGTAAAAAAGAAGATCGGCCACACACGCACATGAGAACTGGGACGGAAGGCAAAATGGTCGATTTCCTCCCTCCCACCCCCACCCTGGAGCACAAGGCCTGATCCATGTCGCATTTTAATCCTTGGGAATTGTCTGTTCTCCATAATTATTCTATTAAGTTAGCACACTGAAATGTTTGCAACCACTGGTATAACGGAGCAGAGCACTCTAAGAAGCCATCCATGTTTATCCCCTTGGTCAATGTAAGCCTCCAGATGCCTCCAAGCAAACAAAGGTTTTTCAGGGTTATCGGCGCCCGTCCAACCTTTGTTCCGTGACATCAACGGTGGTACCCCGAAATTCCTATTATATGAAAGAGTGAAAAGGGTTTTTCGTTGCTGTGGAATAAGAAGCCTTTTTATCTTAATGCACATATTTTTAATTTTTCCAACAGAAAGGAGGTTGCAGGTGTTGGAAATCTTATGGAAATACGTCTCCACGAACGCTTATAGGAAATTCTCCATAGCTTGAGGCATGTCGTAAAACACTGTCCTTAAGGATATTTCACCCGGTATAGGTGTATCCCCAGGATTCAACAAGCTCTTCTAGTATTAAACTAGGAGTCAGAAACTAACAAAGATTTTCAAAACGAAAATCCAGCACTACAAAATATGGGAGGAAGAATCAAGAGAAAAGATTCTTCTTCTTGTTCCACGATGTCAATATATAAACCGAAGAATATAAAATATTGTAGAAGAAAATGGACATCTCTCTCCCTCCCTAATCCCACAGATGACAAAGGACTTATATAGTGAAGATATGAGCTTCTTAGTATGTAGCCGTTTAGGAATAATGACATTGGTAAAGCCATTCAATTTCTATTCAAGACTGGCTATTAAATGACCAAATAAATTTGAACAAATCAATGTCTGTTAATGAAGGAATTAAAGGCTTATAAATGGAATTAATATGGTCACAAAATAGAGTTGAAAGTTCTCAAAAATGAATATTGTATTTTTGAGATATTTATATTGCTTTTCCAACAGCAAGTCCCTTTGAACATCATTTTGATGCATTCAGATGGACAATTATATTTGTTCACTTAAGAGACCACATTTATTGCTTTGTTTATTTTGTCGTTCCTCAGGCAAAGAGTGGTCTTCATTCATTTAGTCAACTATCTTTGCTATAATAGTTCTCAGCAATAACTATGTTTTCTGAGCCGAGGTAGGGTCAATTGGAAACAATCTCTCTATCTTTGAGGTAGGGGTAAGCTTTGCATACACTCTACCCTCCCAAGACTCCACTTTGTGGGACTACAATAGGTATATGTTGTTGTAATTACTATGTTTTCCAATTCCTGATTTGCTACCATCTCCTTTTTGTGCTTGTTAGGTCACATATTTGCACTCTATCTGGATATCATGACACGACAATTTTCGCAGTTGACTGGTTGAGGTAGCTACTCTATATCTATAGCTAATATATGCTCTCTTTTTTTTTTCTTTTCTGTTAGCACTCCTTAATATTACCTTTATTTGGACAGTTTTTCCTTTTCTACAAAGTGTGTAATTGGGGGGAGGGGCAGTTTAAGATTTATGGTCTATTTTCCATGAATCCAGTGTTTCATGTTTGATCTCTTTTATTGGGTATGTTATAGCTGTTCCTACAGGCTAACACTGGATATTCTAACATGTTAGGGAATTACTCCGTGCGGTACCTTTGGAGGAAGACCAAGACCCAGAAATATTTGCGAGTGCAGGAGCTGATGACGCTATACGTGTATTTATCGAGGATAAGGACAATGAGGTATTGGAAAACCTTTTATATCCCTTATACAGTTTTGTACTTCAGGTGCTAATTATGTTGTGTATAATGTTAATCCCCTAGCCGATCAATTCCAACGAGCCTTTCAAACTAGTACTATTAGTAATCGATTATATAGCTTCTTCAATATACACTGATCTTACGATCAAGTTTTGAGCTCCGTACTCCAGAACCCTCCTCCTATATTAACCCAAATTTCTTGTGGGAGCTGGAAGAAGCTGGGGTGTTCTTCTATGCCACTAGGTGTGGGCCCGTCGTCTTCAGCCTTGACATGCAGAATTATCTTTGCTGCCTGTCTTTCATGCTAGACATGCTGCGCCCGTGGATTGGTTGAGATACACACAAACTGCCCCAGTGTTCACTATTTCTTTAAAAAAAAAATTAGAAAAAAGAAAGAAACAGAAGATTACAATAATATCAGAATTAATTGCTTAGGACAGAGGCCAATTTAGGATTTAAGCTCTATGGTTTCAACCTTTACCGTTCTCAGCAATGAAACCCATTATGTTTTAAATTTATGGGTTCATATTTACTAGTAATTGCAATTTTGATGGACATTTACACATAAATTTATGCTCCACTTCAAAAGTACTTGATTCAAATGAACCCGGGAATTTAAAGCTGCATTCTCCCCTGGCTTTAGGACAGTTTTTTAATTCTGATTTTGTTCTTCTCGACAAATCTCTCTCAACTTGAATGTCTCGTCATCAGGGTTCTAAGACATACTTTTCCTTATCAACGAGCGTCTTCTAAAGAGGCAACACTAAATAATTGATATTTCACTTCATCGTAATTTTTATTTCAATTTCTTTATTCATATATGTGTCATTCATGCTTATGATTATTAGTCTTGGACTAAACATATATATTTGTATTTTTTTTTCTTCTCTTTGAGCCTTTTTTCATTAAAGTCCAGGCTTTATTTGCACTTTTCGCTTAAAGCCCTAGCAGAACTTAGAGCTTTTTTGTGTTTTTTGCTTTTGATAACACTGGTCTGACGACAGGTTGATGGACTTCCATTTAAACTACTTTTGAAGAAGGAAAAGGCTCATGAAACGAACATAAATTCTGTAAAATGGCACTCTGGGGTAAGTCACCGGAATACCATAGTGATAGGATTTTGACATTTACTTGTTCATCTGTCATTGCTTTAAACTCTGCAATTAGTATGCTACAAAGATGCTTTAAGCTTTGAGCAGAAGCTGAGATCATCTGGAAACTTCTGAGCGTTTTACTGATCAGAGGCGAATTCAGAATTTAAGTTTAATGTGTTCGACCGTTAAGGTTCTTAGCGTTGGACTTTAAAATGAATATTTGTTGGCCTCAGTTTCTGTTGACAGATATGTAATAAACTATGTTGCTCGGATTATCCAAAAATATTTCCGTACGTGTGTTGCGTCCTCCAAAAATGCATAGCTTTTGGACGATCCGACACACACCTCGCAAAATTTTTGAAGAGTCCGTGCAACATATATAGGTGATAAGATATGTGTCAGATCTGACAAATGGTGTTATGTTAGATACTGCAAATTTGCAATGATTGTTGTATGGTTTTTCAAGGAGACGAAATGTTTGTCTTCTGTTTTATTCTCAAATATTCAGTCGTGTTGTTTTGTATCGAAGACTAGAAGGTTGAATTCACTCTATTATGCTTACTACCTTTAGTTTGATCGGTATCTGTCTTAATTCGACCCTACCCTTTATTCAAGCATTTTTTTCTTCACCAAATTGCTCGAGGCCTATGTGTTTGCGTATTTGAGTTTCTCCTCTATTTCACTAACAAAATCGAAAACAAGATTCTTTTTTTGGTCAAATAAATTCCTCAATGTGTTTACTTTCTTCTATCAATACCTTGCAGGATAAAAGGCGTTTGGCGTCCGCCAGTGATGATGGAACAGTGAAGATATGGGAGTTTGTTTGCCCCTGGCCTGCTGGCCGCATAGATCCATAGTTGATACTGGAAAACAATGTATGTTGTTATAGTAATTTTGAGCCTGTTAAAGCCTCAAACTTCTGGAAAACTACTTATTTTCTCGAATTCAAGATCTCTGCTTTAGGGCAGAATATCATTATTACATATTATGTTAGAAAAATAAGAGAATATATGTGCAAAGTTGATACCATCATTTCTGCTGTCAACATTTTTATCAATGATGTAGAACTGTAGAAGCATAATTCACAGCAAACACGCATCCAAGATTTGAAGTTAATGAGTTCTAGCGATCCATGGCTAGCCTCCGAATCCACTACTTATATATGCTACTGTATTCACATTTGGTTGTATATACGTATTGATTTCTCAACACATTATACAAGTTTTGAGCCAAAGCTACTTAGTTATACCCGCCCCTAATTCACAGTAATTTTGAGCCTTATGACTACTATCCTTTCCCCCCCTTCTTATAGGCAGTCTAATTCATATTTAGTAATATCACTACTATGAATTGTACTAGAGAATTAAAAGAAGACATAATGGTTAAAAACACACACGAACTATCATTTTTTCGCGAGTTTTGTTCGTTTTTTCTACTTGAACTATCACTATCTATGTATTAAAACACATCTCAACTATCGTTGTTCCTTTTTTCTAGCTAAACGATGGTGATAGTTCAGGTAGAAAAAGGGAACAACTGATAATTGAGTGTGTTTTGATACAGAATATGGTGATAGTTCAGCTAGAAAAAAGGAACAACCGATAGTTAAAGTGTGAAACTCGCGAAAAAATCAGATAGTTCAATGTGGTTTTTACCATTAAATCTAAAAACAATAAATCTGCAAATTTCTAAAGAACTTATTAAAGCTGGGACCATCTTCTTCTTTTTTGGGTGGGTTCATTATTACTGTATGATATTCTTATGCATGCATGTTGTATAACAAGTTGGACTTTAGCATATATGGATGCATCTCTCAAACAGCCACATTATGTGAGCTATGTTACATGTTGAAATTGTGTTTTGGCTTTTTCTTACCTTCTTATTTTGGTTTTCCATCGGTGTTCGCATCTAGTTTTGAGCCGACTTCAAATTCAAATTCTACTTTGAAAATAAAGTGCTCCCGATCAGGGGCAAATCTAAGAGATTCAACATATAATATATATGTACATAAAAAGATTGACAAATCCGCATAATATAATTTTCCAAGGTTAGCTCCTTATTTTGACTTTACAAAAAGAAAAAAAATCATTTTCCTTCCTTGGAAAAATTAGGGTACATGTGAAAAAATAAAAAAAAAAGACGTTTACTGGTCCTTAAGTTGTCAGCTTGTGGGTTGTGGAAAGGAACGCGTCACGATTAAACAAGAGAATGAAAAGTCTCTTTAAGCTAAAAGTTCTTCGAAACTTATTAATTGATCGATGTGATCCTCAATTATAGATCTATAATTAAGTCATGATCTTTAAATTAAGTTATCAATATAATAAGGTAGCAATAGTGTGACTAGTCACTTTTCAACTTTATAATTGGAAAATGATTATTATTTTGGAATTTCACATTTTTATAAGTGCAATTCCATAGCAATATCAAGGAATTTTCAGGATATTAACTATTTTTCAATTATAGAAATTGAAAAGGAGGTTTTATGTGAATTTTCACATAAAATAAAATAGATGCTTGTATTGATTGTAAGAATAGAGTTCACTAACCATTTTTGGACATTATCTTTGAAAAATAACCATAGTTATAAAGTTTCAAATTTAACAAATTAAAATTATATTTTAATTACCTAAGCTGAAAAGTGGCTAATCGTGAATTTACCATTATTGCTCCGTGGCTTTTAACGCCCCCCCCCCTATCCCCACCACCCACCTCCAATTTTATTTTTTTTAAAAGGAATATATAAATTATATATATAAATTTGAATATCTTATCAAGTAGTGATAGGCAAGTTTATAGTGTGTAAATCATTAACTTATGGGGTATTAACATGGAAATACAGAATTATTATGATAAACCAGTTCAATTAAAGGGAAGAAAAATATAATCAAACTATCGATAAGTTTTAATTTTAGTCCTACTAATATCCAATTAAGTATATTCAACTTTCAATTAATAAAAAAAATATATACTTTTATCGTTTCCTCATAGATATCCACAAATTAACCATAATTACTAATTTTAACATTGTTAATTTCATACTATTATTCCATATTTGACGGTAATAGAATTCTAAAAATAAAATTCAAAATAACATATTTTCACATAAGGAATCACATGAATCGAAATAAGAATTTACCTATAATTCAGAGACCAAAAGTGCTATTATCCCAACCAACATGGAAACACACAATTATTATGATAAAAATAATAAAACAGTTCAATTAAAGAGAGAAAAAAAAACCCCAAAAAATAAAAATCAGAATAAAATATAAAAAGGCAAAAAAAAAAAAAAAAAAAAAACTCATCTTTTTTTTTTTTGGAGCATATTTTCAATAGCTATTTTCAATTCTCAATCTGCAAGATGAATTATTTCTTCTTCTTTCTTCAACCAAAGCAGCTCTAGCTGACATTATATAATTATTATTCATCAATTTTGAATCAAATGCACTACAATCAATCCAATCTTTGAGTAATTCCTCTTGTCCCCAAATTTCTGGTATCCATACATGTCCTGCCACTTCAATTCTATGTCTCTTCAATCTCTCACGTCCACTATCCTCTGTCCTCATCAACCCGCCCTCTTTATGTGCGCTAGCATGCCCCACGTGCACGTTGATTATGTCTGACATAGTTCCTGCATCGTTGAATTTTTCTTGATCACGCTTAATTATGACGTTGTTTTTTTTGACTAGTAAATTATTAGGCCTTGTTGACTCGACATTGTCATTGTTAGGATCGGGGCGTCTCGAGGGATGTATAGAAAAAAATGATGGATTTTCACGTTTGTTCGTCATAATGAACGTATCGTTGAATTTCTGCCGTTCGTCTTGAATGAATTTGAAGCAAATTGTAGAAGGGAGATTTTTATTTTTTTTATTTTTTTTTGGTTTGGCTAGTCTCTAAACTATAGTGTTGGAGCTAGCCAAGAGGGAGTGTTGTTGAAGGGAGAAATGATGGTTTTATTTTGGTGTCTAAACTATAGTGTAAGAGAGAGAATATATTCTTGTGTTGGAGAAGCATGCAATATGAGGGGATTTATTAGTATTAATATTTTGTGGGGGTGGGGTGGGGTGGGGGGGGGGAGGGGCAAAGATTTGTAATTAATATTGTGTGTAGGGGAAAGGTACAAGGATTTGTAATGGAAAAAAATAAATCGTTTGATGTTTGATATCTATATTGAAATTCAATTGATCAAATTTGAATTCACGTAATGTAGAATTTATTTTTAGAAGTGATACTTACAATAAAATATTTCATATTCAGAACTTGAACACGAAATTTCTAATTAAAACATCATGACCACAAAATATGTTTTTTTTTATGGCAAGTGTGAATAGTACGTGTCTTTTGTGTGGAGATTTTGATGCTTAAATTTGTGTGGCTAACTTCAAAGTTTTTTTTTTAATAAAAAAAATATTATTACCAAAAAGAGAATGGACAAAGATAGGCCTCTTATTAAACAACCAAGAGGCATACATTAATTGGTTAGTGGATTTTTGGAGGATTCTGAGGTTGACATTGATTTTTGAGTGGGTGTAGGGTAGAGGTGTCAACGAAGGCGTTCTAGTGCGTTGTAGATTCTTAATCTGAGTGGAGAATATATTTAATAACTAAGCTTTTTGGCCAATGAAAATATAGAATTTGGTATCGGAGATTCATAGGTGAATGTAACTTTACAACATCATATTCATATGAATTACTTTTTTATTTTAAACATGAAATGTAAATTCATGTGTAAAAATTTGTTAAACTTGATTAATAGATTTTTGGAGGATTGTGAAGTCGACATCAATAGTAGAATTATTTCTAAGTTTTTTGATCAATGAAATAATAAAATTCAGTATTTTTTATACGAAATGTAAATTTATCAAATTAAATCAATAAATTTTTAGAGTATGGTGAGGCTGACATTGATTTTTGAGTGGGGGTGAGGAATATATTGAGTTGTTTCTAAGCTTTTTGGCCAATGAAAATATAGAATTTGATATAGGAGATTCAAAGGTGTACGTAACTTTGCAACGTCAATTCATAAAATTAAATATTTTTGACGCAAAACATAAATATATAAGTAAAAATTTACTAGATTTTGGCCAGTGGATTTTTGAAGGATTGTGAGGTTGACATTGATTTTTGTTGTGGGTGGAGGGTGGGGTAGGGATGCAATTTTATGATATTGAATTTATATGAATATAGTATTTTTAACATGAAATTTAAATTTATGAACTAACAAATAATAAGTACGAATGCATAGTTATATAAATTTAACACTTATATATATTAAAATTTAAATTTTAAATCTGTCTCGACAAATATGTGATGGGTGTGATTCTAATCGTGTGGTAATTGTATATCAATCATTTAATGAGATGGAGACTAGTTTGGAAGGGTATGTGAGAAGATATTTTTTTAATAAAAAAAATCAGTCTTCTTTTACATTGATTCGTATAAAATAGTGTAAAAAATAATAATTATTGGTTTAATTATTGGTATTCAGAATCAACTATAATCTAATTGATTCAAATTTGCGTTACATAAAATTTATCAAAGCACAACCACTTTTTAACTTAAATTTCTTTCATCGAAGATAAAATAATCTTATCCTTTCCAACATATCTCGAGATAATAACAACTTATATGTGTCATATAACCAATCTTTCCTTCTTCTTTTTACATGAAAAAACATTTTTTATTATTCACTTTGTCTGTATCAACTCAACTAATGATATGGCATGTGAAAATAATAATTTTTGTACCCTAAAAGACAAAATATTCTTGTTATTTTAGTTTTTGTATGTACCATTTTGGACTTTCAAATCAATTTCAACATCATAATAATGAAAAAACTATCCAACTTTACCAAGAAAAATAAAATAAAAGGAAAAAATAATTAATTTATTTAATTTTAGTAAGAGAGAGATCAACATTTACAATAAAGTATTTGATATTTATTTTGAAATTTGATTACCCGACATAAATCTTTTGAAGAATACAGAACCCTATTAAAAGAGATTTCATTCTCAAAATTTAAATCCAAAACGATGAAAAATAAAAGTGTACTTATTATTTCACCACGATCCTTCACGAAGAATAACC
>JAJONR010011711.1:0-23307 GCA_029582245.1 Solanum etuberosum | reverse complement strand
CCTCTCTAGTGTCAGTAGACTCTATACTATGCAAAAACAGTTAAAGTAGTTCTTCTAAAATGTACAGACGGCTAAGCTCCCCCCCCCCACCCCTCGCCTCTAGTGTCAATAGACTCTGTACTATGTAAAAGTAGTTCTTCTAAACAAATATGTTTATTGCGCTATTAAAAGCTTATATGGTGCAAGCTAATTTGGATTTAGTATCAGCTTAAGCTCAGAGGTGACAAGTTTTGACAGAAAATTCATAGGGGTCTTATGGAGCTTGAGAGCCTATAATACATAGCTTACAGAAAAACTAATGTTAACAACAACTGTATCGTGGCTTTGCTTCTGTGAGCTTTCATAAGTCAAAATATTTTAGTAGCCTATAAGTTTATGGGAACCTTAATTTGTTGTTAGTAGCATATAATGAAAGTGGGAGCAATGCTACTTATGATGTTGAATCCTCCGTTTATCAAAAAGTAAAAAATGTCACTTTACTAGTTTTCTTTCTTCATCATTACTACTTTGCTAAGACAAAGGCATATTCAATTTCATAATGAAAGACAGTTGAATTTTCTTGAGACGACTAAAAAATGAAAACATATGAAGTCTAAAAGCGTGGCCAAATGCTACATGATTAGTCATAAAGTATAAGAAATGTGCCACCGAAGGTTTGGGGAATGCTAAAAATCTTTACGTCCTACAAGGTATGATC
Source organism: Solanum etuberosum (assembly GCA_029582245.1). Lineage (NCBI taxonomy): Eukaryota > Viridiplantae > Streptophyta > Magnoliopsida > Solanales > Solanaceae > Solanum > Solanum etuberosum. Next base: position 22,610 of record JAJONR010011711.1, on the reverse strand, counting down.
TAGTCATCTCGATTTCCACCAATAGGTCATTTTCGAAGAACCCACCAAATTTCAGGTGATTTGGAGTTTGCAATTAATTTTAGAAAATTAGCATATATTAAAACACAAAAAAAAAAAAAATTCATTGATAAATATTAAAACGTCGAAATAAATATTGTTAGCTAGGATGAACATGGTAACTATTGATGCATAAGCTGTCTCTGATTGACTCATAAAAAAGTTAAGGCTAAATGGAATCTTCAATAAATTTAGAAAAATCAACAATTAATACACATGAAAAAGAAACCATTTGTGACAACTTTAGTCGCCGCAAAAACCTCTATCAGTCGACGATAATACATATACTTGTCGCTACTAAAAGTATGCAGTCTTTTATCGTCGTTAATAGCTATAACAATCGTCGCTAAAAGTCAGTATTAGCAGCAAGTACAGTCACCATAAATGACTTTAATCGTCGCTAAAAGTTAGTATTACAGCACGTATAGTCGCCACAAATAGCTTAAAAATCGCCGCTAAAAGTGTCTTATTAGTAGCGACTTTTTCATTACTAATAGATTTATGGTCGCCGCTAAAAGTGTCTTATTAGTAGCGACTTTTTCATTACTAATAGATTTATGGTCGCCACTAAAAGCTTTTATTAGCGGCTACTTTTAACGCCGCGAATTCTTATGTTAGTCGCTACGAAAGTAAATATTACTTACGGCTTAGTTGTCGCTATATCTATAACAGTCGTCGCGAAAGGTTAGTATTAGCTGCAATTGCAGTCGCCACAAAAAAGATATAGTTGCGACCTTTGTTGTCGCTAGTGCTCTACTAGTCGCCGCTAAAGTTTGTATTAAGCAGCAAATTTTAACGCCAGTAAAAGTGCTTATTAGTAGCAACTTTAGTTGCCGCGAAATGCCTTTTTGTCGCAATAAATACCACAATTATTCACCACTCAAAGTTATGCTTGCTGCAACCTTAACTACCACAAATTTACCAACATGGGTTGTGGTGCACTGTGGAAGTGTTTCACCCTTAACCAGAGGTTTCGAATTTGAGCCCTGGGTATGGAGAAAATCTTGTTGGGAGCGCCACCCGAATGGGCCCTGTAGTGCGCGATCTGAATTTAGTCGGAGCTCTAATGTGGGCTCCAGACATCGGGTGGGAAACCAAAAAAAACAAAAAACTACCACAAATTTGTTTTGGGTTACACATACGTATTATCCCATAATCAATATGTATAACATTTTCTATCAATACACAAGTTTGAGGATGTTTTGCAATAAAAGTACCAATCAATGTGTTCCTAGTGTTTGCCACAAAGCTCAACTGTTTGTTACCATTAAATACTATCGCTAATAATAGTAAACATTTTTTTTTATGTATTATTAGTTTTCAATAATGTAGCAGTATTTCATATTTACAAACACACTAATAGTATGATCGATTTTAACAATATTTTCAAATTTTCATTTCCTTTCTTATCAAGTGCATCTACAAATCATGCAGATTACATTCAGAATTGCTTAACTATATAGTCGTCTTTGTTTTCTTACGCATCATTCAGAAAATAGGATAGTATCGATCTTGCAATGAAAAGACTAAACTTTCATGTAGATGTATAACAATTCCACATGCAACAAAATAGGAAGTATTAGGTAATCCTTGAACTATTTATCTCACCATTTATATCTTAGAGATGGAATAAATTATCTCATATATATGATGGAATAATTACTAAAACGGCAGTTCTAAAATTTTTGTTCTATTAAATGTTTTGATTTATATTTAAATCAATATTTTTCGTTTTGCTGTCTTTTTATTGGTCACACAACCAAGTTTGCTGATTGCTATTTTTAGACGATTTACAATATTGTTGTCTTTTTATTGGTCACACAAACAAGTTGCCAATTGCTATTTTTAGACAATTTACAATAAAAAGAAAGAGTTGCTTAAGTGGCTAACACCCTTGCACACCAATCCTAAAATTGTGGATTTGAATCAGCCTTTCTCGGAAGATTTCACTATTTGCTTCCTCGGTGACTCTAACCGACAACATTAGAATATTAAACAAGTAACCTAACAAAATCAACATTGTACTTGTTTTCTTAATAAGCATAAAAAAGAGTTATACATTGTATTTATTATATTAGCATAAAAAAAGCTAAAGCGACAACTAAAATAGACCAGGGAAGTGTAATAGACTTCAATAATGAAGCAGATTTTCCTCATTTGACAGAAAGAATGATCACAAATAGTACTAAAAAGAGCAAGACATTCAAAGATCCACTTTTAGCTTTTACCAAGAGTTCATACTACTAGTTGCTAAGAAAACATCAGATACTGCCTGAGAAAACTAACAAGAGTTAAAGACCAACCAAGAGTTGTTAATTTCAACATACATGTACATTAACACCACCAAATAAATGGATGGCCACCAAAAAAAGATTCAGTACCAAACAGGATGAACACGCGTTCCATGAATATGTTCTTCTCATTCGAGATGATTCAGGTTCAACGAAGGACCATCCGGAGCAATTCCTTTAGACAAGTTCATCTCTGCATCAGTTACTCTCATTGTATTAGAGAAGGCCACCACATTCTTCATATTTCCTATTATATACTCGTACTGGAAAAATAAGATTATTATTAGTCTTCATATCTTGCAAAATACTAAAACAAGGCTTAACAAATGATGTGGAATAGCGCTTACTGCATCAACTTGTCCACTCCGGTAGCTCAAATCAATGGCTTGTTTATGGTTTTGCTCCGTCAAATCCTCAACCTAGAGGTGACGATAAATCGTCCTGATCAGTGCTCACAAAAGCAGCATAAAGAATGAATCAACACAAATGGACTAATGAAGAAGCAATACCTTTTTTTGCGAGTCAAAATACAGAGTTTTATAGCTGGTATCTGTCTGTGGAACTTTACTTGCAAAGGGCCTTTTACCTCTCTGTTCAGTATTCAAATAGAAGGTTTCAGACACATAAGAGTAAAGCAAGTGATTAAAATAACTTCATAAGAGACACATTATGCTGGAGAAACAAAGAAAAATACAACACACTGAATTGCTTATTGATAAACAAGTATAAAAAATATGAGTGGCGTTGTATACTGTCCTAAGAAATTATTTCAATAACGTGAAACATCTCCCCAAAACTGAACAAACTATGTACAAGGTGTAAAGATTTCGGCGTAGTCTAATAGATAATCTAAAAATCCAAAAACTTTAGATTGAGGTTAGAGTTTCGGGTTGGCCAAAATTATGCCCACTCCTAATTAGTAACGAGATAAGTTATTCATGCTCAAGAGTTAAATAATAGTACCGAGATTAGTTATCTCAAAATAAAACAATGAAAAAGGACAAAAATACCTCTACAGTCACTCAAACCCTTTTTCTACTTAATAAAATAAGATGGGCGGAAATTTTGTAAACACCCTCCATGAAATTTGATTTTCAAGCCTGAGCAAGTTTTGGGGTTTTTGGACTTCCGATCACAAAACTTCATTTTTTTTCATGTAAAATGCATATCAAAACACAACTTCAAAATTTCAAATTTCAAACTTCAACTTCAAAATCTATGGTCAAATAATGCTGAAAGGAGAGAGTACTACTCAAAAGAGCAAAAACACTGAATCGTATGCATATAAAACAAAGCATAAAAAATCAAACAAGAGGAAAATAAGGGCAAAAAAGAGTCCTATACAGAACCTTAGTATCGGCTGCTTCCTTGGAGGCTTTGATCTTCTTCGTCATTGTTGGCTCATCAGCAATTTTTGGAACTAATGTTGTTGTCTTCCTTGTAATTACTTCCGATCCGGCAACTTTAGGGTTCTTCTTATTTATTGCTTCAATGGCAACTATCGGATTCATCACATTTTTTGCTTTGGCTATCCGCTTGCTCGCGCGGATCGAGTCGATCGACGCTTTTGGATTTCTCCCCATTTCTGATCTCAAAATGAAGTAAAAATCACAGTAGAAAACTTTGATTTCTTCTTTCTCCTCAAAACGAAAAAACGCACACTGTACCAGTTACACTATTCTCTCTCTTTTTCCTTCTCAGAGACGACAAAAATTGAAAGCAGTGAGCGTTTTACGAGACTGAAAAAGCTGTTATGAAACTGGCCTTAATTCGTGCAGAGCAGGGGTTTAATCTCTGTCGTTCAATTCGATTCCTTCCTGCAACGTGTAAGGTGGAGATTACTTTGGGTTTGCTTGTTTCATCGCGTAATTGGAATCGTCTTATTTGGCGCCAAGTCGAATGACTTTTCCTTTCTTAACATTTTTTTTATTTTGCTCTTTGCATTAAAAAGAAATATTACTATATTATAAATTAGATTGAATTGAACTCTTTAAGTTTTATTTTGATTACTTTGTTTATATATTTCAAAGTTTAATACTTAATAATTAGTTGCTTAGAAGTTAGAACTTTATGCAACTAGCGAGTCCATGTCGTATAATTTCATATTGGAATGTTATAATGGAGAAGGTTATTGGATACTAATTTATTAGACTTTTAAATTTGAACTTATTAATATTAAACACATATAATATTAGTACGATTGAATATAAGGTTTACAAATTTTGAATTTACGAATAGTTGAAAATGTGTGATACTAAACTCGACATCTAATTTAAATTGTCTTGCATTACTCATTTAAGGCTTGTACCTACTAAACACTTTTATTGTTCAAAATGAGTATCTATTGAACACATAATAATGTTGTCCGCGAGTATGTATATTTATACGAGAAAGTAAACAACAAATAAGGAAAGAATTCATTAATAAAGTAGTGAGTTTACCATTTTACCCCTATTAATTATGAAGTAGATGAATTAAAAACTAATTCTACCATTTTCAAAGTAATTAATTGAGGGTATAATGGATAAAAAATTTTTATCCTTTCTTGATTTCTCAAAATGAACAAGTAATTAGGGACAACTAAAAAAGGAAATATGGACAAGTAATTAGAAAAAAAGGGAGTAGAAAATAAATCACTAATAAGATACTAAGATATCGATTGATTTTATGAAATATCTATTATCAATTTCGTCTTTTATACCGCCGAAATTAGATATATGATCACCTATACTATTTTTATTTATCCTATATAGTATATCCAATTCAATTTCCACTTATAAATTGAAAGAACAAATAACAAATTTTACCAAGTGGTAGTACTATGAGTCAAATTAAGAACGTGCTCATAATGATACTGGGACTGTTGAAGGACCATCTAATGACTATACTCTTGCTTCCTCATTTATTGTTTTCATCGTATTAGAGTTCGACTAAATTCATATTTGTATTAAAGTTTCACATCAGGGTAAAACAATTTCTAACAAAGTAGACTCAATGTTTAGGACTCGAATCAGAAATCTCTAGTTAAGAATAAAAAGTACTTATCATTTTATCAGTGACAGAATCATAATTTTCACTAAGAAAATTCAAAAGATAAACGTATGAAGAATTCAACATCTATTATATAAACATAAGAAATAATTTTAGTTTCATTATATATAATATAATTTTTCGATGAATTTGGTTGTTCAAATAAACCTCCTTGAGTCCCCTACCTCTGACCTCTGCAAATGTATTCTACCAGAATCCTTGTTGGATACCTTACCTACTCTATTTAATTACCTACGTATATTATTGTCCCTATGGTCTTTTACATTATGATTAGTAACTCACTAGTTGACCTAAATATGCAATTTCTTTCCCTATTTTTGGACCACCAAAGGAAGAGTTCTTTAAATTGCTCTGGCTGGATATTTATTTAGTCGTGCAAAGCATAATGAATGATTTAAAGTTGATTATCTACCAATTTTGGTAGCCTAGTGAAGCTAGTTTTAACTATTTTAATATATTTTTAACTATTCTGTTTGTCAATAATATACTAATTAAGTATGAGTTTGGACACGATTTGGTTGATATTTTTAATAGATAATATTCTAATTAAGTTAAAAAATAATATTTGAAAGTTGAAGTGTTTTGGAAATGAAAATAGAGTTGAAGTTTTGTGAGTAAGAACTTGAAAAAAATCCTAAAATCTATTTTTCAAGCTTCAAATTCTACATTTCAGGTTAAGACCAAAAAATGAGTCAATCAGCTAACAAACAAAACACTTATTTGAAATAGTCTTCAAATAACTATAACATCAACATACTCTGTGTAGTCTCACACTAGGGTCTTGAAGGGTATATTGTACACAGACCTTACTTATACCTCAGAAATCAGAGGTAAGAGAGAGAGGTTGTTTCCGATAGTAAATATTGTAAAATGTTATTCATGACCAAATGACGCTTAACTGTCCAGAGTTCTTTTTTTCCTTTCTTTGATACAGTAAAGTTAGGACCAACTTGGATGCACTTATATTGAATAAGGATACTTAACAAATTTAAAACTTAGATATATGGGGAAAATCACTTTAACATGTTCAAGGGATCTTTACAAGTGATTTTTCATCATCATCCAAAAGTGAAAACACTAGGAAAATAGAAGAAGCCATGATACACACATAAACATAATTTCCAGTAATATATATTACTAAAATATATCTTCACCTACTTTGGTTTCATATATTTAATTATATTTCAATTGTGAACTAGGTAAGAATCATAATTTTGACTTTATAAGGATGATATATACTATATTGTCTTAATCTCACAAAATCAGACAAAAACAGCAATGGACACAGTAAACCACTTTTTAAAGTAAAGTTTGAACCTAATCAGTATATGGTACTATTATGATATACTATATTACAAAAAAAAAAAAAGGACAGACCTAAAAGTAATCTTGAAATTTATATGAAATAAAATAATAGATATATTCAAGATATATTATAAAGGAAGAAGCCAGAGAAGACAATCATGAAATAAGGTTTATATCTATGTCTTTGTGTCTCCTTAGACTATGACAGTGGGGGATATTACATGAATGATATGAATTTGTACATTTTAACTCATCCACCAAAAAATCATCTTTTAATATGGATTTAAAAAAAAAAATTGTTTAGTTATACGTTCTAATCAGGTGGAAAAAACAAGATTTCTACTCACAAATTTCAAGTGATATACATAATATACAATTTAAAAATATCTTTAACTTTCAAATTACCTTTGAAAGTTATTTAAATATACTCAAGCATACTATTAAAAATTATTTAAATATACTTTTTTCTATATTTTCGATATAAGTATATGTGTTCTGTTATACTTTTAGTCCAAATATACATTTTATATTATATTTTTATGTTGATTTACCCTTATTTTTAATAGACGTAATTATGATTAGCTCAAAAATAAATAAGTCATCCCTAATTATAAAACCCGATTCACTTTACAAACCCACCCCACCCATCACTAGATCCTAGGAGGTGTTTGAACATAGATTTTTTTTCCTTTTTTCAAAATATTATTTGGTTATATATATTCAAACAAGGTGGAAAAAATCTACTCACATTTTTTTACTTTTTAAAAGTGAAATATACGTTCAAACACAATTCAACTTTGACATACTTTTTTTTTTTTTCAAATTTAATTTTTTCGAAATTTCAACTAAATCTATATCCAAAGGCATGCTTAAAACTCATAATTTTGGATATTTCTGTTATCATGATAGCCAAGCAAGACAAAATAAAGCGCAGATGTTCTAAATACATTTTCTTTTCTTCTGTTCAAATAACTCAAAAAAAATCAAGAAATCTTGAATCTGAAACAAACTGTGATGCATTTCATATAGTGATCACTACAAATTGGTACAAACAATATCATTTCTTGCTCTTTTTATGTTTCCCATTGCGAAACAGAGACCCAAATCCAAATAAATTTTGTGAAGCAACATTAAGAACTGGACTAATTCTAATACCATTACCATAATTAGTCCCTGCTGCTCCATAATTCTTCCTTAATGGCGGTTTTTGAGATGATGGAAATGTGTAAAAACTTGCTGGTGTTGATGAATTCTTGATTTGCTTTAATTGCAGAGTCCCCTGTTTCTTGGAATTTGGTACTGAACCAGTTGAATTGCTTCGGGATAATAAAGGTAATGACCAAAATGAACTACTTTTCTTGTGTGTATTAACACAATGAACACTACTGCTTCTTTTAATACCCCAAAAAGAATGATTCTTTTGTTGCTCTGTTTTGATTTCTTGTTTTGGGTTTTGATCATTTTGGTCATTTTGTGGAAGGGGTGGAAGAGATTGAGTCTTTTTTGATAAAGAGGTTTGTTTTGAAGAATTGACAAACTTTTCTTGAAGTTGAATTGGGCGAATTAAGCCATCTGAAAAGAGTTCATCTGCTGATGAAGTTTCTGTATTGCTGATACAGAAATCAAATTCAGAATTTGAAGGAACGGGTTCTTGGATTTGTGGGTTGTGAAGAATATTAGTAAGATTTGAAGGGGAAAGATTGTGGGAAAAAGAGATTCTTGGACTCGTGGCTAAGCTTGGAGGCTCAGATATCATATCAATGGCCATTTTTTTATTTTGTTTTGTTTTCTTTGGTTCAATTATTGAAAGAGGAGAGAAGGGGAAAAGGGAAAGAAGACAAATATTCAAATGTGATGTGGGAATACTGACATACTACAGAGGAGAAAAGGAAATTTTTCAGAGAATGGTTGCAGAGTCAAAAGGAAAGAGAAGAAGAGGCTAAATAGGTGGTTTGAATTTTGGGGCACTTGTAGTTTGACAAGGATGAGTGGCTTTTCTGTCTAAAACAAAATACTAAAATCTACTTGTTGCATAATGGATAGGGTTGTTTATTCTTTAATCAAAAATCTCGAGTTTTAATTATTGATATTGATATTTTTTCTAGGGATAAATTTTATGTGGTTTGAATATAAATTAATCGAATTTTAATACGAGTTAAAAAAGTATTGTTATAGATTTTCGAAATTTGGTTATTGATAAATAGTGATAAACTCTATGGAGTCGAATATACATTAGTCAAATTTCAATATGAGTTGAAAAGGTATTGTTATAAATTACGTTTAAAAGACGGTTAAAACGAAATTGTACCATGTGCTTTAAGAGAGTTCACATGTTCAATTTAAAAAGATATATTCTGACATGTATTTATCCTTCTTCTTTCTTTTTTATATATATGATTATTCCTATTTAGTGAGACTTCATTATTTTCGGTGAATTTAAATGAGTTGTTTATAAAATATCTTGGGAAAAAAGAGAATGTATGCAAATGGTCTACATTTGCTTTTTAGCTGATATAGTTAGTTCATAAGGGCAAAATCGAACCAGTTTCGTAATATTAGATTTAAAAAAATGCTATATTTTTTTTAATAGAAGGGCAAAATTGTTTTGTTTTGTGTAGCCTTCGGGAGCAGAGGCGGAGCTAAGTGAGGGTTTATGGGTTCGGATGAACCCAATACCTTTTTCGTAGACTTTGTATTTATATTAAAAAATTAAAAAAATAAATTATATATATATATATATATATATATATATATATATTTAACTTGTGAATTTCTAATAAAATTATTTAATGATTTAGTGGTAAGGAAGAGGCCATGAAAATATTTTTCCACACTAGAATTGTGGGTTCAAACCCCACACAATCCTTGGGAGAGTTTTGATCCTTTCCAATAATTTATATACTCGTGTGAAATTTTGCATACTATTAGGTCAATATCTAAAAAGAAGTGAGATAAATAATAAAATAAGTTTAAAATATATTAACACTAATTATTTTTTAACAGTGTATTTAAGTTAAGCAAACTCATTATTCATTAAATATAAAAGATTACTAAAGTTTCACGATCCATTATTAAATTTATTTCAATTCTAAAAGCTCGGATTGAATCGTATGAATAACATGTCTACTCCCTACAAAATGAGTATGCACGCTTAACACTTTTGGAGAATGTTAAAAGGTGAAAAGAGATACCTTCCTACTACGGCAACGAACTACTTGTATGAAACATTGAATGAGTCTTTTATGTCATTATGTTAATTATTAGCCTCTATTACTCATGAAAATACCATAATTCTTTAGCAAGAAATTGTTTCTTTTAATTGCTTTGTTAGAATGTGTAACACATGTCAATGTCCAAATATCAAATTATAGTGAAAAAGTTTAGGGTAATAATAATAAGAGAAAAGACATAAAGTGACACTGAAGTTGTCTCGAATTTTCAAAAAGACACCTTAATTATGCAAGCGTCCTATCACCCCAAAAAAGTATTAAATATCTTTGTAAATAGGCTATTTTGATCAATTTTTTCCCTATGTTTGTGAACACGCTGATGACAGCGCGTGAATGTATCACTTTACTTCCAAAAACCAATTAAAAAGTGACACGTTTCAGTTATTTTGTCCATTAATTAATTAATTCATTTTAAATGCACCATCTTCCCCAAAATTTCAAGAGAGCCTTTGGTTGAAGGTTTTAACAGAAAAAACCAATACTCTCTCTCTGATGAAATCGGCTCAAAAAGATAAGAATTTGATTTAATTTTCAATTCAAAAAATTAATTAGAAGTCATTTGATAACAAAGTTGGAGAAGCAGTAATGGAAGAAGAAGAACCAGTTGGGTAGCTATGGTGACCGTGAAAAGTTATTCCCACAGAGGGAGAAAGGGAAAGAGCCGCCATTGTAGTATATTGCAGGAGCAATAGCTAGAGATATTCGAGTCAATTTAATCGATCTAAGGAGTAAAATTGTGAAGTGGGTTGATGAATTTGAGTTACAATTTTGTGGGTTGTTGATTAAAAATTGAAACTTTGAAGGAGAATTTTATGGGTTTTTCTATTTTTAAATATTACTAAGAATTTTTGTTTTTGAAACGATTCAGATCAGGTTAATCTGTTTTTTTAATTAAATTAATTAATTAAAAAGGGTGAGAATCACGCACTTGTTCATAGATGAGAAAATGGTTCAAAATGCTTTGTTTATAAATGTATTTAATATTTTTGTAGGGTAATAGGACACCCGCATAGTTAAGATGTTTTTTTGAAAATTCGGAACAATTTTATGTGTCACTTTATGTCTTTTCTCTAATAATAATAAGTAGAAGCCATGAATGATTTATTAACACTTTGAAGCAACATACATCATTTATACTAAGCATTAACATACATGTTATATAATTTCCATTGCTTTTGTCCCTACACGTTTGAGTTATAGGCCTAAATACAATTGAGTAATCTGACCACATGCCAATTTTTGGGCGATTACCACTCAATTACGTTGGCTTCTATCTTGAAGCACAAGCTAGTATTTCTTTTTAATCCTACAATTAAATAGCGAGGCGAAATAATAAAAGATTCATTATTGTTAATTAGAGATCTTAAGTAGGGTCTGAGTCATAATAAAAGCTATAAATTCAATAGTTTTGACAAAGATCATATTTTTATATAAAAAAATTACATAACTTAATCAGAATAACAAATACAAAAATTATGATTTAAAATTCATAAACTTCAAATTTCTGAATCGGCATAAAGAGTGTGGTTGTGGGTTAACCCCTTTCTTCTCTTGACTTTTTGGTGGCTGTTAAGTGCTAACTCAACCACATACTTAATTATTATTTTTATTATTTACCTTTTTTTTCTTCTTATTTAATATTTTATCGAAAATAGGCTTAGAATTTAGATGAATGAATTCTTCATAAATTACTTATTGACTAGGCAGGTCCTATGTTTTTTTTAACATATACACCACAAATAGAAAATAAAAAATATAAATATAGAGAAGAAAAAAATGAGTCATGATGTCTTGTACAATTAGGTTTAAGTATGTTTAATAATTGAAACATGATCAAGTAAAACATGGAAATTGTTGATTACAGGGCCCTTTCTCTAGATAATCCAAAATCCATCATTGATTTGTAATTGCTAACAACATAACTAGGTCACCACGAATAATTTATCTCGATTGTACCTTTACCAACTGTTTTGTTTATAGTTAATTAAGATAAATAGGAATTAAATAAGATACATTTGCCTATAATATAAAAACTTTCTTTGCAGATAAAATCAATTACACTACTTATTCCTACAAGGACATCAAACCTAACTTCAACACTCTCTATGATGACTTTTGTCATGCCTCTATAAAAATTAAATTATGACAATCATTATCACCAAAGGTGAATTTATTGGGTCATACTTAATTCAAGTCAACTAACATTTAATTAAAATTACTTGTCCTAAACACAATAATCAGAGTCTATCAAGAAACAACTTATCAATTTTCATTAAAGGAGGCATGTCAAAATATAAAGAAGTAAAATTACGTAGAAGTTAAAGAGTGTCAATATGTAATATATACACAATATAATTTTTCGATAAAAGATCGTTATCCCTCAAATATATGTAACTCCATCATGAGATAAGATTGCATACATACTACTTTTCATTTATTGATTACACTAGCGATGTATATTGTTAAATGTCACTATTTGTTAGTGACTCCCCAAAATAAGAACTGAAATATACTCTACCCTATTATTTATTATTGTTTGACTTTTGTTACTACTTCCCTTGGATAAATTCCAATATAATAAAAAGTATTGCGGATTGATAATTTGATATGACTAATAAATAACCATTAATACGATTTCAATTGGGATTAGTTGAAAGATTGTTGAAAGTTTCACGTATATTTGGTCTGATTCTGATCTTGAAAACATGCTTTCCATTTTCTTCTTGACAATGACATGATAACAACAAATTAAGCAAAGAATACATGTTCTTTTATTTGACAGTTTATCAATAAACATTGGAAGATTTCACAATTGTGCAATGCAATACTTGTACGTTGGCTAGGTCTTACCACTTCCTTCTAGAACAAAATGGAAATGATTTTTTTTTGTTGCTAAAACTAGTTTAATATTTTGATTCTGTTGCCAACATTGTAGATTTATCAGTTTTGGAAGGTTCTAAAATTAAATTGACATCACTAAAATGGTGGTATTTAGAGACTACCAACATAATCATTGAATATAGCTAACATTTTCTTTTTCGAGTGGAGCCAGTTTATGAATTCTCAATAATCTCAAAATAAAAATAAAAAATTCTTTTTATGTGTGTCCAAGGAGAATCAAACTCCCATACAAGAGGCCGATAAAGCTTAAGGGGGTTCTTTGTCACTGAATTCCCAATAGATATTTCTTATATATTTAATAAAATTTCCGATATAAACATAAGATGTGCTAGAAGTTACTGGGTTCTATATCCTAGATCCCCTAAGAATAAACAACAAAAAAACCCATAGGTTTCACGTGATAGGAAAAGGTAGACAATACGAACCATTTGTGTTATATGCTTGATTGGAAAAAAACAGTACGTAGTTTTCCATTTTCTATCATCTTTCGTTGAACTAATGTATGGAATCCCTTCTTGACAAGGGAACACATCAGCTACTCTTTGGTGTGTACAGGAAAATCCATAATAGTCATACTAGAAATGTAAATAGCACTAGGCAAGGCTTGTACGATAAACTCAATCAAGTCCCTTTCTATCAGTATCAGGGAATCTATTATCATTGGACCATCCCTTATAGCAAAAGTTACAAGAGAAAGTAAAAAATATCTGAAGTTATGCCATAAAAAGTATCTTTCCCTCCTTTTTTGACAGGATAATTGAATGAAAAGCTATTCAATCTCGAATAAATTAAATTATTCAAAAGAAAAATAATTTAGGTTGGAAAATGACAATGATTAACGAAAATCTAAGATTATAAGCAAAGATGTATGAGGATTACAAGTCCAGATCCATAGAACTGATGGACATAAGTGGGAGGTATACATTCATCAATAACAGCCCTCGTTCACCACAAAGGTTGTGTCAATTTTTCAGGTTATTGACAGACGAACCATATTTTAAGACTTGACATGTGACCAAGTTGTCCACATTATGCAATGTAGGTCCAACAACACACCTAAGTTGTGGATTCCCAAGCCATACAATACTCAGCGGGTTGGCCACAATTCATGGCATTCACAACCTTACAGGGTCCCAGAATCAAGTATGCGCTGGTTGCTATCAAAGATGTAAGCAAAACAAAAAGGTATGTCAAATCAAGGTGCTATTTTTAGTCCCCCGACAGAGATAATTCAAAGAGTACAAATCTTACATCAGAATGCGAAGAAAATGAAGAGGTTTACAAGGCATAGCATAAATTCACATGATTCACTCACTTTTGGATTCTATGATGGCTTAGTCCGAAGGACAAAAATCTGTAAGCTTTTTTGAGCCAAAGCAGATAATACGAGTCATGGGCAGAGAGATCAATCCTAATAGGCTAATTCCACCACAAAGGAGGTTAAGTCTGCCTTGCTTTACCCCACCAATCAATCCACCCCAAAAGTTAATGCCTCGACCACAAGAAAACAAACAGTAGACTATTCAATTCAGCCAAAGACGATAATAAAACAAACTGGAACTCAACCCCAACTCTTTCCCGCAAACAAAAAGAAGATAAGATTTAAGAGAACAAAGAAAGAAAAAAAGATTCTACATAATACAGACTAGTACTTGCCGACTCTAACACAAGGCAGGAACGATTACACTGCAGATCTCCTGAACAGACACTTCTTCCTACATTAATCAGGGGCCCTGGACAACGAAATAGGAAATATCATGGACGAGATCATTGGAATTTGAGCACCATAAAGCTGTACGATGGCACATAGCAAAATATAGATTACTACCAAATAATGTTCTCCAAATTTAAGTTGTTAAATCATTCAATAACAAAGTCAGTCTTGGATAAACAATTCTAATCTAAATCGTTTTTCTTTTCTTCTCAACCTCTATTTATATTTTGACCGAAGCAAAATCTTTCTTTGAATTTTTAGTCATTCTAAATGATGCAACAGCATACCTAATGAAATCCCACAAGTGGGGTCTGGAGAGGGTTGAATGCATGAAGAGATAAATGATGAAGAGATAAAGTAAAAAATATTCTAAACCAACAAAACTATATTCACAAAGTACATGTGACAACTGATGTACAGTTACAATAGCTATGACGTCAATAGTTTTGACCATTTTGCAAGTTTACACACGAAGATGCCTGAAAAAGAATTTCTATTTACACAAATTGTTCTAATTATACGTATTCAAAGATGCAGTTCTATTTATATCTGCAAGAATGCCAGGCATGAACCTTTTACAACCTTTACCTGCACGCAAGCTGCAGCTTCAAAGGTGAGAGTTACCCGATAACAACTATCAAATAGAGTATTCACCGATTATGTATTGAATCTCGTAGACCAACCAACATTAATCAATAAACAAGCACCATGGATAAAAGATGTATTTTCAAATCATTAATCAATGATCGGAGTCATCTCAGATCAATGACATCAAACTTCAAGTTAGAATCCATATAGACATCTGTACAATGCTTGTAAATTGGGCTACCATCAGGAGGAGGGTCATGCGGATGAAAACCACGCCTTGGACATTGTCGTATAACTGTCATTCCACCCGGATTTGTCAATCGGAATATTCCATGAGTTCTACGCACAATAGAATACCACAGATTAGTTAGATGAACATCATTAACTAGAGATAAAAGGGAAGATTGTCATTTCTCACTTGTAGGAGGGATACAATCCTCAACAAATAATCCCACCCACACCAGGACTATTTTCTCCAATCGTGGAAGATAGCTAAATATTTTTTGGTTAAGTAGCTAGGTTGAGTAACTAATCTAATCAAGTAAGATATATAAACCCTATCAAATGATTGTATAATGCACAACACATGTACCAAACATCACCAAAAAGGGCATTACACTAAGAGCAAAATCTACTTCACCAGAGATTGAGGCTACTTTACCTTGAACTGTCTCTTGGGGCCATTACAATTGCAATTGCTTCAGGCAACATAATCTGCTTAATCATTAGTAAAGGAAATAAGTGAATCCAGGATCAGTGATGAAATCATATCAATAATTAAACATAAATTCAGGTGTAATAGGCCATATAAACTTTGCCTCAGTTTTTGTAAACAAACTAGAGGCATATCCCGGTTGAGGAAGTAGAGTTAAGAGTACAGAAACCTGATATGAATACTGGGTGTGAACATCAATGGATGACATGAAACATGATTGCGTTGGATGTGTCTGAAAAAGAATGCAAAGTCAAGAGTCATTACTTGTGACTTTACGGGAAAAGATGCTGTAAAATAACTTGTAGAAGATACCATGGACAACATTTCAATATACATTTCCTATTATGACTCAATAAATTGCAATTGAGTATTCTAGGTGTTCTACCCGCTACTTGATAGTTCTTCCACATATTTTCTTACAAAAGCATAGCAAACTCCACTAGATCACAGAAACTGAACTGGGACTTGATACAATAGTTTATACTTAACATGACGTCGTAATTCAGGAGTTATTCATCAAGGACTAGGATCTTCGCAAAACAGACTTAC
Source organism: Solanum etuberosum (assembly GCA_029582245.1). Lineage (NCBI taxonomy): Eukaryota > Viridiplantae > Streptophyta > Magnoliopsida > Solanales > Solanaceae > Solanum > Solanum etuberosum. The sequence continues at coordinate 6,209 of JAJONR010011711.1, read as the reverse complement.
ATGAATCCACCCAAGAGGAAACAATGATTGCTTATCTTGAACTTCAAATATTTCCTCCTCATTTGTAGTTTGACACTGCTTAGAAAGAATTTGATCAGGATACTATCCAAGGAAACACATCAAAAGAAAAATACAATTACTCTTTTTATGAATAATATAAATGAATCTTACTTACCGAATCTGATGTCGATTCCTGCTTAGGAATGATCAGAGCTGTGATGTAAAATTTTCGGTTTTTCTGAAACAAGCAATAGTATGGATGATGATACAGTTACAAAGAGATAGTAACTGAAAACACAATGATAAGAGTTAATGGGACATACTAGTGATCCAGCAAGAACACCACAGGTTTCAAGATTTTTGTTAGTATTGGACTTAGCTAACTTCATGAAAGTATCCATCACAGATGCTGACTACAAAATGAGAATAGGTGAAAGTATTTTATAATGTAAAACGAGAAAAGACGACAAGGAAATGGACAACCAAAAAATTGAATAGGAAAATGTAGAAAAATCTCACAATGTGCAATTGCAAGGGATCTTCAGAACAGATTAGACCATCAGGTGATGATTTAACCAATCCACATTCCACCTCTTCGACTGGACATGCTGCGGTTGGCATCAAATCTTGTACCTCCGCAAGAACAGGTGGAGAAGAAGGTTGTCTAATGATTTCTGATTGTAGAGGGCTTTCTTCTGCATCAAAGGAAATCAATGAAGCAGGTTCCTCAAGACGCAGCACTGGCTTGTCACTGTTGACTGGTAACATTAATTCCTGACATGGTTTCCCACATTCTGAACTGATATTATCCTTCTTATCAGAAGATTCATTTTCCAGAGGCTGCTTCAGGAGGCTGTTTACCAATCAAGGATTAAGAATTATACTCAAAAGTCAAATACAAGCACACTGAGAAATAAACTTATACGGTAAATAATATTATCTATTGGTAGCTAAGGAATGCATTATAAGCCCGGACAATGCTATTACTAATACGTGTAGTAACAGCAAAAAAAATTCACAAATGATAAAACATGTTGAAAAGAAATCAATTAACTAAGAAACTCACCTGGGGATCAGAACAGGGGTGAAGTCAACATTACTTGGATAAGACACCTGCATTTAAGTACAGAAGTTGTTATTTGTTAGACTTTAGTCCTTACATTTACTTGAACAGGACATGAGCCCTTATATTCCTGAAAAAGGTTTGTTCGCCGGGACACTCAATCTATGCCTATTCCATGATCCAATCTCAAGAGCTGCTGATCTTGTGCAAGAGTTTGATTGCAGAGATGCATGAGAATGAATTCAACATAAAAGACATTGGAGACTAGAACACTTACATCTTGATTAGGAGTCAGGATTTCATTGACTTCTCACTTACGAGGATTAAAACTGTATTTTACTATGCCAAAGTCATAAGAATACATCCTTCACTCTCCTCTGTCACTAGTTTGAGGACTATAATCATGTTTATCTAAGACAAAAATACAAAACAAAAAAAATAATTTAAAAAATCCTTCATACCCCTCTGTAACTAGCTGGAAGCTGCAACTGTCCTCGAAGTCCATTCGGACCCAAGATGGAATGTCTGTTCAGAGTTTCATCCGTTGGACGCGGAATACTAAGTGACCTAGAAAAGCAACATAACAAACAAAGAAGAGCATTGAATAAATAGTTGACATCCGGCAAACATAAGCTCAGTTTCACCTTGACTAATGCATTCTACCTTGCCCATCATTGTTTCTAATCCACATATTGTGCCAGCCTAAGAAGAGATTTTAATTTGCGAATGCTATACAATATGATTTCAGCGTGTAGATGTGTGCTTGCTATGCTTTGTGGACAAGTTAAAGCTACAGCATTTACTTCAGGAATCTTTTAATCCAGTATACAATGCAAAATGTATCATTATCATTTAATACTCATGGCTTTATTAAGATAAAAAGAAACTATTCTTGACATCCATAGGTTTTACTTTCATAATTTGTAGGTTCCAAGTAATAATAAACACACTACTCTAAGGATGAAAGCTACAAAGAGGTATGTCATACTAAAGTCTGCTGGTGGTTCATGTATAACAGTATAAGTGATTCTATAGGTCTTCAGTAAATTTTAAGCAAGGTAAAATGAACAGATTCCACATGCAACATTCAGATTTAGCAAGAGACCCCAGACTAGAGCCAGAACTAAGCAACTACTCCATGCCATTAAAGTGCATTGATCGGGCACATTGCATCTAGCAATAAATTACAGAGTAATTTTTATTGGAGAAACGTACAAACGGCGGATATGCTCATCTACAGGCTTCACAGGCAAAAACTGTGTGGTTGTTGGAACTTGATACCCAAATTCTCGAACAGGCGCCGCTATCTGTGAGATGCAGAAACAACGTCATCAAAATAGACCATTAATACAAGCTGTAAAAGTTCCAACTACCCATGAATCTAGCATTTCGTTCACAACCTTTCACCTTATCTTAAATAAAATCTTCGAAGGCAATCTAACACAACCATAATCTCAACATTTTAAGTGGAGAAAGGTAAAGGGCTGAGCCCATTATCCATTGAATTTCGAATTGTCCACCATTGGCCTTTGGGAATTTCTCAGTTATCGAAAAAAATCAATTTTAAGTAAGAGAAACAACCTATGGCTATGACACACCAATTTTTTCTTATAATTTAAAAGTTTGTTTCCGGCAAGCCTCTTAGTTAGTGGAATTGCAATTATCGCATTGGTAACCTTCAAACAAACAGTTTTTGAACATCTTCAGTGCTTCTCTTGATTTTTTGTTATTATAATTATATACAGTGTGCTTGGAGCACTGCACACCAGTAACCATACACTTTCTAGAAATTATGAAAAGACAAATAGAACCCACAAAACCAAAGTTGCACGCATTACAACCAAATTCAAGGCAGCCAAACAAGATCACTTGAATGACACCTAGGAAGTAGAACGTACATGATGCATACCTTATTTGTCCCCCAAGCCTTAAAGCTTTGCTTATTGCCAGGAGAATATTCCCCTGAGAATCCTAAAAGATTATTTTGATGATGATTGTTCCCCTTATTCACTTGATATGTGCTTTTTCTGTTTAGCGCCTCAAGTTTCTGTTGAACTATTGGCTTCAAATCCTCAAGCTCAGCCACAGCATTTAGTAATCTCTAGAGATCAAATATAAGAAAGTCAGATTAGGTAAAGCTTACATATGAACACAGAGGAAAGGCATCGATTGTCTTACCTTTTTCAAATAAATTTTGTTGCTCTGCAGTGATGCTCGATAATCTCGATGGCATGGTATTGTCTCAGAGACCAAACTTAAACAGAAAAACACACGTAATTTAAATACATTGCCAGGCATTCAGAACAAAGTTAAGACATCCAAATCATTGAAACCACTTAGTAATTCAATCTAGAGGCTTCTAATTTAAATATAAAATAAAAACTTTAAGGGTTGATTACCCTAACTTGAGGTTACTCTATCAGACATAACCCATCTTTAATTTCAGTTACAAACTTCCTGCACTTAAAAATTTAGAGAAACCAAAAACTTTTTCTATACGTAAATTAACCTACTAACCCACTGGATAAGAATGTGGATTAAAACCAAATAAAATATTTATTTAAGTATTTAACAAGCTTCTAAAACTCAGTTTTTTAAGAAATCTGGTGAATCAAAGAAAGTTTTGGAAGACTCGAGCATAAAATTTAGACAGTATTTTTGAATGCTTCTCTGTATCTTATGTTAGCAAGTAGTTCGGAGGTAAAAAAAAAAAGAACTTTGATGCATGCACTATTGAGAAATGTTCTTCTTAGGAGATAATACTATTATCCAATAGGGTGGCTTGGTCAACTCTGAAGAAAAAAAAGAAAAGAGAGTTTGGGTACTCAAAACTTGAAAGGAAGGTCTTCTAGCATCTAACCACCACAGAATTAAGCACAATAATAAACATAAACCTTAATGCAGTCTCTGACATTAACCTGAAAACAAAATATAATTTTGGATCATGTGACTTCCCTTCTCACCTTGAGAATCTAAGAAGCATGACATACAAATCTATGACGTCTCCCTCTGCGCGAAAAATGTCAGCCTACAATATCGTAACCATATCATTTCCTGCAATGTTGCTTGTAGAGAACAAAGAAGAACTTGGACTCAGACAAAAAGGTATTTATAAACTATTCCTACCAGCAAAGCACTTTAGCACCAAAAGGCATTCAATTGAGTGACAGAAGAAGTCATAAAATGATGGGGAAGTTACTAACCAGTTGCATATCAGAACAGACAATTCCAACTCAAACAGGCACAATTGCACCACCAAACAAGTACCATGCTATAGTTGCGATAATATTAAGAATGCAAAGAAAAGGCTCCAGAGTATTAACCAGGTATAGCAAACAATAATATAGTGGCGGTGGGTTGATCAAACAAGGGATCAATTGTGGCTAGCATAAAAGAATTAGCAAGGTTCTCTAAGATCATCAAAAGCAACAAGCAACATACAGATGTGATAGTTATTGGACAAAGTAGAAGCAACTATCTTAGGGAGATTCGGTGACTTCAAATATGTAATTGTATACAAATACTCGGCAGAGCTTAATTCTAGCTAATGCATCTGCTTAAAACTCAAATAACATTATGACATCTTTGATCGCCTGTTCTTCTATACTATACCAAACAAGAGTATAACTAGAGTAAAGGGGATCATATATGCTACTCGAATTGGAATAGGATCAGAACAGACCCAAGAACTAACCTTGATGCAAAGCCAAATCTTAATGAAAATCCAGCATTGGACCTAAGTACTGACCTAAGAAATGAGCATGTGTTGCCCTAACTACATCAAAGTGGAAGAGCTTCACTTGCTCTGTTTCAGCAAAACCTAAACAGCTAGCACTCCATTCGTGGTTCAATGGCTACTTATTTTAGCTAGAAAGGCATTACATAAGTCAATGGTAAAACCTGGGCAGTGGTAATCCTAGAGAGTTGCGAAAAGTTGTTTCCAATTATGGAAGTCTACTTACTATTAGTTTCCCAATTAAAGAAATTCTAAATAAATAAAATCACAATAATGATAGTGACAACAACAACGAAATACTCCCAATAGTTCTCCAATGAAAACCCTACAGTCGCCAATTATTTTCAGTATGCAAATAAAAATCAGTGATTCAATTTTCAAGCTTAGGAGTTGCACATGTAATGATATAGCTTTGATCATTGAACAATCGATCGAAAATTCACTAACTTAGTTCACAATTCACGGAAATTCAAATAAAAAGTACAAATTCATAAAGTAGGTTATGGAAAAGGAGGACCTGTTTGAGGACATTATCTGCGATGCGATAGTAAATTCTCAAAGCGATTCGATTATCCACATCGAGTTTCTTCGTACGCGCTGCGATGTTGATTTGCCCCGACGACGACCGAGTCATCATATTGAAGAATTTGGAGGTTTTATTTCCTCTATTTCTGCTTCCTTATCATTCAATTGAAGCAGATCGTAATTCGTAACGTTGATCAGACACAGAAAATTGAGTCTTCAATGGCTGCCCCTGCTTGGAAGAGAGAGAGGCAGAGATTGGGGAAGGCACGGGCGAGGAGAACAAAGAGGTCATTCATGAATCCTACGGGGGCAAATGTGGAAAGACGATATTAGGGCTCGTTTGGTTGAACAAACATAGTACTCTTTTTTTTTTAATCATTCGATATAATATATAATAATGTACCATGTGTCCTTTTATATATTACTTCCATTGTATATTGAAATTATAATTCATTTCAATTTATATTTGACCATAACATACCCATTATAATTATATAAATTAGAGTCTGGAATAAGTAAAGTGTACACATATTTTATATTAATCTCATAAGTAGAAAGACGGTATGCGATAGACCCTCAGCTCAAGGGAGAAAAGTTTTAAGTAATCCAAAAAAAGGTACAAGAAATAACAAATAGTAACAAACAATATATAATCTCAGAACTTATCTTTATTTCAGAGATAGAAATATATAGGAACAAACATCATAAAATAGTAACTACGATAAAATAATATGATAATTGGAGTACAAGACAACAAATAATTATAGAAATCAAAGGACCGGAAACTACAAGAGCAATACTACAATTACTAGTATGAATGGATAACAAGACACACAGTGCTACCTTAATTTGTATCCTCGATAAACTGGAATTGTGTTATATCTT
>JAJONR010011710.1:0-27146 GCA_029582245.1 Solanum etuberosum | reverse complement strand
ATATATTAAAATATTTTTTAATCTTGTGGTCTTAAACATATCATGTGGTTAATTTTAAAAGTTGATTAAAAAAAAGAAACATTCTTTAATGTTTCGAAACAAACTAAAAAAAGACAAATAAATTACAAAATATAGTATAATGTTTTTGTTAAAAAAGGTTTATAATAATTTTATTAGGGAAACTTTCGCATATAGTCACTCAAAAATAGCATAATTACGCTCCATAGCTATAGTTTGCTAATTATGATTCATAGCTACATGTTATAGGGAGGAGAGTGGCGAGCGAGATTGGGAGAGGGAGGAGAGAGGCGAGCGAGAGAGGGCATAGAGTGGGAGAGAGGGCAGAGAGTGGAAAGAGGTGAATTGTATATGTATATCTGTCAAAATTATTGTATATATGTAACTGATATAAATATGTATTTGTATATTTGGCGGGCGAGATTGGGAGAGGGAGGAGAGAGGCGAGTGAGATTGGGAGAGGAAGGAGAGAGGCAAGCGAAATTGGGAGAGGGAAGAGAGAGGCAAGCGAGATAGGGAGAGGGAGGAGAGAAGCGAGCGAGAAAGAGCAATAATTTGTATAATTCGCATCTCATTTGTATAATTCCCCGGTACATTTGTATAATTCGCATGTTTTTGTATAATTGAGTAATACAAAGTCTGGAATTATACAAATATGATCAAACTCGAAATAACAAATTGATACAAACATAAACATGTGGACTTTAAACAGTTATACAAATTATATTATACAAATTACATTATATAAAATTATATTATATAAAATTCGAAAACTACACGTTTATACAAACTTTAAAAAGTTATACAAAAAAAGATTGAATGTATATGGTGATAAAACTGAAAAACCAAAGGAAATTATCGTCATATTCAAATACAAACCATCGTATATAAAATACAAATCAAACGAAGAACTGTTAGTTACGAATTATACAAACGTGGCTAATTATACAAACTTGAAGTCAGCCCACGTATATAATTAATGGTTAGTGTTAGTCGCGAGTGGTAATTATAGCAAACTATAGCTATGATGACTAATTAAGTAGTATAAATTTACTAAACCGCATAATTTTTCCATTTTATTATTACTAAAACATTGGGCCCTTCGAATTTGGGGCCTAAGACATATGCCTCATTTTAAAGGCATTGGGCCACCCTTGTTCATATGTTTTTCACATGCGAGCTAATAACTATATATTTTGGTTTCTAGGTTTGCCGAAAATGTGGTTTACTGGGACATTACAACTATAACCAGACAAATATTATGATATTTTAAAGATATTTTAAGGCCACAATTCTTGAAAGTCTTTATTTTCCTTCCTAAACTCTATAACGAGTCAAACTACATCACGTAAAATGTAAAAGCAGTATGTTTTTGAGAGTTTCTTTCATTTGCAAACACACCTATTACACTTTGACATTTTTGCAATTTCTACATGATTTAAATATTTTAGGAGTGCACAATATTCACCAGGGGTTCCATGAGTTGTAGTTATGTATTTCATAATTTCCTTACATGTCCTTTATAAAGTAGCATGAGTGCAATCTATGTATCATTAAATGATGTTAAAGTTAATTTAAAGTAAAATTATCAGAATTTTCTCTAACAATTATGCAATCTATATTATTGTTGTGCAGGAGCTCAAATCCATGAATATTGTTGCTAGATTAAATCTAGAAGGGGATTGATTTGGAGTATAGTGTAAAAAATAGTTTACAAAATCGAAACTGTTTATAATTAAAAAATAATGGCATGAATAAGCAATTAGTTGAACGGCAATGGCATAAATAAACTTTTTCTCAAAAACTGATGCATATTTGAGCTTTTTCTCTTAATCAAAAGACTTTAAAAAATCTGCAAGGCACAAGTTATCAATTTTCTAAGATTTAAAGTAAAACTTTGCCTAATGTATTAGTTAGGATTTTGAATAAAGTAGTAAAGTTTTTTAAAACAAGATTGACGTTAGTGTATTTCAATCAAATTACTAATATCTTGATTAACTGAAAATTACTTTTATCAATATAAATAAATATTACTAACAAACGATTCTCTATGAAAGTTAGAGAATTTATGTCATACAAAATAATATAGCTATAAACTACAATTACAGAAATATGAAAGGTGACACCAAAATTTTAATTTATAACTTGTCTTATATTCAAATTTTATCTTATAACGAGTGCAATACAATTATCAAAAAAAATTTAAGTGCACTTAATATAAATGTGTCAAAGAAATCTATTAAATTCACCATTGATTTAATTTCCTATGAGCTTTTACAACCTTTGAAGTTGTTGCATCCTTGGTTGCTTTTTTAGCCTTCGTAGTTATTTCACCCATTGTTGCATCCTTTCCTTCTGGCAAAAGTGTCAAACTAGGTTTTCAACGTAGATGTTTACCTCCGAGAAGAAACAATAGTAGGTAACCCTTTGATATCTTATAGAGTCATCTTTTGTATCGTAAATCATGAAAGTTGAATTATTATACTCAAACAAGAATTCACCTTCATTTGAGATGAAGTAGAATGGAGAAAATTCATGAAATTGATATCCCAGACGATAATCATCGTCATGAGGAGGATTTATGTTTATGGTATACATTTTTGTTCAAGATTCTTTAACCCATAGTCCTTCAAAATCCACACTTTGATTAGTACATAAGGCAAAAAGATCATATTTCAACACTCCCACACTTATTCTTAAGTTAAATTCTCCAATTAGTATTTGAACGGTATATTCTCATCTCAGAATGATTGCATTCATTATAACTTATAAGATAAAACTTAAATATAAGACAAGTTATAAATAAAAATTAAGTATGCATGAAGTTTGTGTCGCGTTCATCTTTTTCGTTATTGTAATTTATAGCTATATTATTCTTATGACATAAATCTCTAGCTTCATTGAAAAACATGCAAGAGTAGTAATTAATATTTGTTTATTTCAGTAAAACATATTTTAAGCTAAAAAGATGTTATTGAAATACACTAACTTGAATCTTGTTTTTATAAACTTTGTTCAATAATATGAAAACTTGACTAACTTAATTCAAAGACCTGAATGTTAGGGAAAGTTTTATGGAAAACTTAGGAAATAGAAAGAAAAAATTGGAAATTTAGAAAGAAGATTTCTTAAATTCTTAATCTAACCATTCAAAGATAAAGTTAAAGTCTATTTATTTATTAATTGGAAGATCAAATAATGAATACTTATAATCCCATCCTTTAAGAATGTTTAAATTAATTCTGGTCTTCGAGGTGAGACTAAGGATGATTAATAAGTTAAGAAGGATATGATAAAACGTATTCAAATTGTTCAATGGTTGTATTTTAAGTTGTGAAATGATGTGAGTTGTAAAATTTAAAGTCAGCAAAGGTTATCCCACATTACTTTCATAATCATTCAGAAATTCGCATCAAATGTCTTAGAAGTTGGCTACTAGAGTTATATATCGATACATGTGAGCTTTCCTTGTCGGGATTAGTCTTGTTTTGTTGTTGCCACATACTTAAAGTGACATCAAAATCTTCTTGAATAAATTGCCATCGCTTAATTAGCTATTGATAGCTTGTCGCCTTGCCGATGCCTTAAGAGCTTTGTAATTAGTTGCTTAGTATTTCATGTTGATATCAACAACATAACAATTAAATTGATGTAAAGATATGTGATTACAACGCCGATAAATAAACTTGCCTATGGGCCTTTGACGTATCTTGATGCCTATAGATAAATAAATAAATAATTATATACTAATGACAGAGTGATTCTGAAGACCCATGTACTTGACTTTGTTTGTCAGTTGAACTCTTCTATTAATCACTTTGCCAGTTAAACCCTTAAATACATGAGAAAATAATATTTTAAAACTCTCTCACCATTAACTAAATTTATGTGATATTAATATTGCTTAGTTGGGAAAATATGTGATTGCATGTATTTGAAAGCGAGCAAATTGTGATTTCAAAGCGAGTAAAATGTTGTGTTCTAATAAGTTTAAAGATTTAATTGAAAAATTGACGAGTAAGAGGGTTTAACTAACAGACAGAGCCAAGTATAGGCAGAGGCAGACCCACACCTATTATAGAAGGGTGCACGTGCACCCATTAACTTCAGAAATAGTGCACCCATAAGAAACATATGAGTGTATTTGTATTATTGGCACTAGCTAGAGGAACACCCGTAAAATCAGGGTCGAATCTAGCTAATATTAATGCAGCTGAAATCTTCAAATCCTGAGTTCACCTCGGTGTCCCAATCATTCCGACTATAATAATTATGTGTCAATTGACTTAATTAAACGCCAAATCTTTCAGTGAAGGAGAGTTGTGAGTATGACGACCCGTATCGCTCCGGGTGTGGGAGCAAACCTTCTCGGCCAACACTCGGCGGAGCGCAACCAAGACGCCACCGCCTATGTCGGAAACCTTGACCCTCAGGTATCTCTCCTTCCTTATAATCCTCCTAGGGTTTTACTTTCTCGACGCTTCTGTTCAGTTTCCAGTATCTGGAATGGGACTAGTTATGAAATCCTACTAACACAAAGAAATGGAACAGCTGATTCAATCACAACACGAATAGTCACTGTTACTAGCAGAACATGTAAAACGTTTTCTCTTGGCACCCTTAAATTGACAAAAGCTTCTCGAAAGATGAGAAGCAGAGTCAAATACTTCACCCGTTCACTTCTACTTGTCAGTTTTTGCTTTAGCAGTGTCAATTTGACTAATCTTTGAAGCTAAGCTGAAGTAGATTAATTCAATGTTTTAAATTTGAAATTTAGATGTTCGAAAACTATATGAAAAATACTGCTATAAGTTTAGCATTAATATGATGAATAAGTACATCTTAAAATGTTGGTTGATATCCATCAAGTTTGACACTCAAGATGTTTCCCACTAAATTGGTTCAATTCATTTTCAACTTACTCAAATTTGACTGGATTAGTTGTTTCTTCTTTTGACTTTATGCTAATAGATTAGGTGATTTCCTGTTCCAATTTGATAAACCTGGGTATGACTAGCTTCCTTCTATAAATCAAACATTTGTGTAATAGTAATGCCAAATTAATGATGTCAATGTACGAGAAAAGAGTGAGGGTAATTGGATCGAAATTGGTTAATTATCTCTTGACTAGCTCCTCGTAGACAATGTTCAACCACCTCTTTATTAGTTGAGGTACGTGCAAGCTGGTCTAGACACCATGGTTATATTTTTAAAAAGAGTTGCAATTTCAACCATTTTAACATTCGTTTGAAGCCTTTTCAAAGTGGCAATTTTATATGTCAATACTTAGATGATTAATGTTCATTTATGAATTTTTATGGAACCACAATGTTTTTATTCCCAAGCAAGAATAACTTGATACATCATTACCTAGATATAGGCACTATAAAATGTTTACTCTCCAGATGATTGTATACCAACACTATGTTTTTTGGTGAAGTCTATACCTAACACTAAGTCCCCATCACAATCTGGTAATGGATATTTTCCTCTGCCTTATTCCTAGTTCTTCTCAGCAAAGCTAGAGTTGTTCTCCAACCCAAGTCGTCTTAGAATTGTGGAATGAAAATGAAAGCAGACCAACTGCATTCTTAATACCCAAAGGATATTCTTTCCCCAGTTATGGATCAGCTGTGGCAATTGACATTTTATATAGAACAAAATGTTTGAGTTCAATATTATCTGGCATCTATAATATCAAAATTTGTCCCCCTTAATCTTAGTATGGCTTTATGTGGCCTGATTTGCTGAGTGCTTGTGAATTCCTTGTTCTAGTATTGGATTAACATGTATGTTGTTACTAATATGTCCATAGCATATATATAGCTATGTGTCTGCTCGGCTGTTTGGTGAGGGTTTATGCCTTGACTCCTGTGTCTCTATGTGGGCATGCCTCAACGTGTTTTTGAAGATTTTGGATATTAGTCACTTTAAAAACTTTGCCTCATTGTCTATTATTACTACCTCTGCAGTTTCTCGCTGTTTTTTCCCCCTTTGCAGTTAACACTATATTTGATGCTGGTGTCCCTTTTCACTAGCTCCTTCCTGATTATCTCCTTCTGTTTTTTTATATCTTGTTGCTTTCAGGGTTGAAGTGACTCAGAAAATTGAGATTCTTTTTTCTTGATCCAGGTTACTGATTTGTTTTTTTTTTTGATTGGTAGATTACTGAAGAGTTGTTATGGGAGTTGTTTGTTCAAGCAGGTCCAGTAGGTATGTCTAAATTTTTTACTGAACAGGCCTCTTTAACATCCTCTTTGTTTTTGAAATTTTCATCAGCATCCTCTTAGCCTTTTTTAAACTTTTGGGAAATTTAGATTCTTTTAAATCTCACTTGTTCACTATATAATTTGCAGTCAATGTTTATGTCCCCAAGGACAGAGTTACTAATGCTCATCAAGGATACGGTTTTGTGGAATTCCGAAGTGAAGAAGATGCTGACTATGTAAGTGTTGGTTGTTTTTCCATTTACACTATTTTTATTTGCTGAAGTTTTGTTATCTGCTATATTTTTTAGCCATGGATTTAGTTTTGATATTCTTGCTCTCTCTCTCTCTCTCTCTCTCTAAAGCATTACCGATGCAGGCAATAAAGGTACTGAATATGATTAAACTTTATGGGAAACCAATACGAGTGAATAAGGTAATGCTATGCCATTGATGCATCTCCCTTGCTATACTCACATATTTTACAGTTTATTTAATCTAACAATTTATTCTTGTACAGGCATCACAAGATAAAAAGAGTGTTGATGTTGGTGCCAATTTGTTTGTTGGGAACCTTGATCCTGTAAGCAATAGATATATTTGATAGTATTTTACAAACTCTTTTACTTTTTGAGAAAGATTTACAAACTCTTGTACTATTCTCATTCAAATATGTCTGGATGTCGACATTGGATAGCAGCTTTTATTTAGGTGTATGACATCACCTGCATATTATCACCTTGTTCATGATAGCACTTTTGGTAACTTACAAAATCCTTTTCGATCTTATATGCAGGATGTAGATGAGAAGCTTCTATACGACACTTTTAGCGCTTTTGGAGTTGTTGTTTCAAATCCAAAGGTTAAAGTCATTTCCCTTCTATTTTCATATGATTTGTGATTCTTCATTTTGCTGCTTTTTAAGATGTGTGTAAACTTCCTACTTAGTCAAGAAAAAAGGGGTTCATTTTGTGTTTATTAATTCTCGCCTATTCTGTATCCATGCTTCAGATTATGTTATGAAATTATAGCAATCTGCTAGTGTGTATTGTATTCGTACATCCTCTAGCAAGCATCTTTCCCTTTGAAGTAGATTCCTCCAGGTTCTCTATTGTCCTTCCCTTTCTTTTTCGGGGGTGGGGGAGGGGCGGAAAAGTATGGTTCCTTGCAATGTTATTAATGATTGTCCTCCTTACTTAGCGTAGAGATATTGACCTAATGTCTAGTGCACTCTGATTTAGTTGAATATTGAGCCTTTTTTTGTTCATTTAATAATCAATATGGATCATTCGAATTATTCCCTTCCAAAACACATAGCACTAGCGGATTACAAAAAAACTGTAGATGGTTCACTTTTACAGCACCTTGCCTTGCCATCCTATTTCTGCATCACGTCAGACAGCCCCTAATTACTTTGTTGTCCATCATATTATCAAGTGCTTCTGGTATTAATATGATTAACATGCATCTAATATTTGTCTCCTTTCCATAAAAACATTTTGAGATGTTGATCCATTACATCTAGTGCCTTGCCTCTACAACCTTGTTATCTGGTCGAAAGCACCTTAACAAATATCTTACTGCTGTTTCCCACTTGATCCATTAATATAGTCTTTGATTTTTAATGTTCTTTGGGATGAGTGCAATCAAAAATGGATTGGAACTTCTAAATACTTTACCACGTTTTAGCATTGGTGAAATAATGACCTTTTTGAAGCCACCAAGATAGCCTTTTCTCCCGCACAGCTTTTAAGAACCTCCCAGACTTGCTAGTTAACTCCGTCTCTAGCTCATTTCTAATATTTCTTCTTGCTCAAACTTCCCTGAATGCTTGGCAAAATCAGGAAAAACTTTATCCTTCTCCTGAATGGCTGGCAGCTCATCCATCAAAATTCTTATCCTTTTTGTATGAGAATTCATTTAGCCAAACATGCTAGACCAGCTTGAATGACAAACTATGCATATATATATGTGTGTGTGTGTATATATATATTTATTATTTTTTATAAGTTACAATGCATACATGTTACTAGGACCACATAGTTTACTTGCCATTTACAGGTGGTCTTCGTTGTTATATCTTGATGTATTATCTTTTCTTCCAGATAATGAGAGATCCCGAGACAGGGAACTCCCGTGGTTTTGGTTTCATTAGTTATGATTCATTTGACGCCTCTGATGCAGCAATTGAGGTAGACTGTCCTTTTACCTCTTTGCTTACCAACCATAACTTGAACAGCTATATGATATGTTGCGATTTACAAGTCCAGAGAAGTTCAAATATAAGTATTAGCTATTGCTTTGACTTGGAGCCTGTGATGTGTGTGAAGATTTGTCTTCTTTTAAAGTCTGGATTATAAATTAAGATACATTTCTAATCGAACTTGATAGGATAAGCTATTTGCATGATATGGAGGTTATGCTGTGTTAGAAATGGAGTATTTTCCTGTCTGGTTTGTACTTTTATTTAATCTGGTTTAATCATAATACAATCACAACGTTGGTGCTTCCTTTCAATGTCTGAAAGACAAGTCAAATGGTTAAGTAGTTGCTGCAATCAATTGTTCTATATGATTTGAGATTGTCTCCAAGTTAATGATAAAAGGGTTGAGTTTGGAAACCTTTTGCCCCAAAATATCCGTGTCTGACTTTGTATAGGAGATGGAAGCTTGGGTTTCTTTAAAAATTGTGTAATTTAACAATCAGATATAGTAAAAGTTGTACCCCTAGAGTATAGTTAGGTATGCATGTATATAAGTTATTATGGATCAGTTGTGGTTTCTTTAAAAATTTGTGTAATTTAACAATCAGATATAGTAAAAGTTGTACCCCTAGATTATAGTTAGGTATGCATGTATATACATTATTATGGATCAGTTGTGAGTTGTGACTAGTGTGTAAATACTTTGAAACATATACATGTTTCCTTTGCCCCCCTCTCCCTTAGCCCCTCTGAGTTTGCATATCTGCTTTAAGGTCTTCGTATAATAGTAGTGTCCTCGGGACAAAATAACTTTAGTTTTACCTTGCATATATAATACTCCCTCCGTTTATATGTGTCTTAGTTTGACTCGGCATGGAGTTTAAGAAAATAAAGAAGTCTTTTAAATCTTGTGGTCTTAAACTAATGATTTGTGTAATGTATCAAAATCTTAAATATGCCATGTAGGATGTCGGGTGTGAAATTTTACTAAATATAGAAATTGACATTCTTTTTGAAATAAACTAAAAAAGAAAGTAACACAAACAAATTGAAATGGGGGAATACATTATTGTTGGATGAAGTGCTAAAATTCATTAATTCTCTATATCTTTCCTTTTCCCTTTCTTTCAGCACCTCTCCTTTGCCTCAGAGTTTTCATCTCTGCGTTAAAGGTCCTAGGATTATAGCTTGACCTTGCATCTAAGGGACAACAACTAAAAGGAGAGTTTTCTCATCTAATATTGGGCAGTCTTGAGTTTAAATATCAGTTGAGGGATTAGGAAGGTCACGTTTCTGATGGTTGTGGGTGGAAACAAAAATGAAGAAGTTGGAAAATTAGTGTACAGGATGCAATATGAGTTATGCCACAGAAGTCAGAACATAGGATCTGCAATCAACTCCTGAAAGCATCTATGGAGAATCATTCTGATATGCATATTTTGGACAGTTTGCTTAGAATTCATAGATGTTTTGGAGACAGAATTATCAGTTTCTTTTGTGAAGTTCAAATTTTTGCAGAATTTGTTTTTGTGGTGCAAGTATCTGGCTGTATATGAGTGTGAGCAACTGATGGACTTCCTAGCTGTGACAGTCTGATAGCAATAAAATATCACTTACAAAAATAGTAGTGCGCAGGATGCATCTTCCAAGCGTTGAATATCTTATCTCAGACAAGTTTAAGTGGTCAATGTGATGATTTGAACTGTTTATTATTCTAGTGCGTAATTTGTAACTTAATCTAATTGGCACCACTAAACCAGCTTCTTGAAGTCCTATTAAATATGAAGACCCTGTTATTAGTAAAGATACAACTTCTCCCATGTGGTGTACTTGAGTTCAAACTTTGCATCTTCATCTGACATTTACTAGTTTACATGTTTGGAGAACTCTGAATTTTTAATGTACTGTTGCTTTTGAGGTTTCAAATCCTTTGTACATGCCAGATGCTTTCTAGCTGATGAATCTGGACTTTGACTTCCAACTTGTCATTTCTGCAGGCAATGAATGGTCAATATCTTTGCAACCGCCAAATTACAGTGTCCTATGCCTACAAAAAAGATACTAAGGGGGAACGTCATGGCACCCCTGCTGGTAAGAGTTTATGTTTATGATAAAGAAGTTGAGAATGCTAGGATGTGGATACTTGTCTTCGATCAAGATTGTTGAACTCTGTTATGCTTGTGCGATCACAATTTGGAAATGTCATTTGAATTCAAGTAGTGATTTGGAACCAAAAGCCTGTAGAAGACTCGGTATTTTGAAATTCTTCAAAGTGGGTAACAAGGGGAATGAGTGAGGTGTTTATCAAAATGCATGAGTTGCTATTATATGTCTTCTCGGTGTTTTGAATTTCAGGAACTTTATTATCTTCTTTTTTTTGAATTGTGTAATCATTACTTCTCTAATACAATTCTGATTTGTTGTGGATGATATGCAGAGAGGGTTTTAGCTTCTAGTAATCCAGGTACCCAGAAAAACAGGCCTCACACCATGTTTGCAAGTGGACCTCCAACACTTCCCGGTGTTCCACAAGCCAATGGTGCGGTTGGTGCTCCCGTTCCCCCACGGCCTTTTGCTAATGGTCCTATGCCTCCAACTCCTGTTCCAGCAATCCGGCCACCACCTATGCAGCCTAATGTCTACCCACCAATGCAGATGCCTCCACCACAAGCTTGGCAGGGACAGCCTATGCAACCAGGTGCAGCTGGCATTCCGCAGCAGCAAATGCAATTCAGAGGAATGCCACCTCCGCCTCCCCCACAGATGGCTCCACCTCTAAATAGGCCCCCTCCACCACCAGCTGCAATGGGTGGTAATGTTTGGCGTCCGCCACCACCACCTCAGCACTTTAATGGTGGTCACCATGCTATGCCCCATATGTCGATGCAGCTACCCCCTCCACCTGCACCCGGTTGAACATTTGGAACCCCAAATTCTGTATTAGCTTTGATGTATTCATTTCTGGGATAACATGTTTTTATACTAGTGCATACGCTGTAAAAAAGTGTAACGTTGAAATTTCGAAGTTTAAGCCGAGGATTGCTTTTGACCTCCGTTATCGGAGACGGTATGATTGTTGAATTCTGTGAAAATGCCATATACATGTTAAATTTTTGTAATGTATATGCATATTGATGATTTAAGTAGTGGGAGTCAGTTTAGTGAACCCTCCTTTGCTTTTTACTTGTTCAAGATAGATTTTTCTTTTTATTTATCCATTTTAGTTGATGAAGAATTTATCATTTTCTCTCAATATTAGCCTTATCATGTACATATAACTACTTCCTTAAGTTCCTTTTACTTGTTCATACTAAAATAGATGCTCAAAATAACTGAACGATTATATTTTTTTCATTTGCCCTTATTAATAATTATTTTAAAAATTAATAAACATTGAGTAACTAGTATAGAAAATCTAATGCAAAGATATTTAAGCCAATAGATGGATTCTTTGCGCAACCTTTCATTATCTTCGTGCAGCTGCTGTAGGATTAATGGACACTTACCTGGAAGTTTATGTGAACCAGCGCGATGTACCATTATTGGTGTTCTAAAGACGATGATTTATCAAAAGTCACGCGTTGAGCGACTGCAAGATCAATGATTCAGGGGTTAAGGTTGACATTTGCAGCTAGTTGAGAAGTTGATGTACGAATATAATGTTTCAGCGAAGGGGTGTAAAATGAAAACCCTTGACAACGGTGGCTCCACCACTACTTCCACCATTCTAAAGAGGTCCTTCATGTGTGCAACTAGCACATTTGCCAGATTTGATTATGTTAGAGTAGAGTAGATTAGATTATGGGTAATGGACCAATGGTTTGTTTATATGAACTCAAACAATCTTCCCCTCATGAGCTAGATTTTGAAGTTAAGTTAGATACATGTGTCATATCTTAAAATGGTATTAAAGTAAGGATCCTCTCCATTTGGACTTCCGATCAATGCTCCAGTTGGGCTTGGGTGTAAAGGGAGTTATTAGAGTGAGTTAAAGTCTCACATTGATTGGAGAATGGAGTAATTTGCTTATGTGGACTTGATAATTTTCCCCTCATGAACTAACTTATGGGGTTGAGTTAATCTCAGATGCCATATCAGCCATGTCTTAGCAGATTATTGCTAGTTTTCTCTACTGCTTCTCTGTTAATTGCACTCATAGCAGCATCTAAGCTGAAATAGGAAAAAAAATCTGCATAATAGATAGATAATCAAACTTGGATGCAGAGTTCAAAGTTTCTTCTTCTGTTTGCAGATTATCTGTTCCAAATGCAAATTGCAAGAAGCTTTTCCTGACAATGATGATGGTACATGCAACTGCACTGCGCTTTCCATCAAAAATGTCTTGAGAAAATAGCAAGTTTGTCTGAATATTCTTCCATTTCTCCCTTTTCTTCCACTCCTTATGCAGAACACAACTTTACAACTTTTGTTTAGCTAAATGACTGCAGGCTCATATTTTATTTATGAAAAACTATTCCAAGAGAAATGATAATTTGCAGTACCACCATATGATGATGGCTGGTTTTGCATATTGTGCAAGTGTAAGAAGGAAATAGTAGAAGCAACAAATGCTGTAGTAACTGAGAGGTTGAGTAATCTACTGCGACTTTCCATAAAATAATTTGTTCACCCCTCCAAGAATTATCTATTAATCGGGGCAAGGAGTCGTTATGCCCTGAATAAGATTGATAGTCACAGTAGTACTGATAGTTGAGAGTAAAGCAAGCAGTGGAAGCATGTTAGGATCGATCACATGAGGATGAATTGCTAGCTTTAGCTGGAAAGCCAGAAGAAGGTGGCAGTGGACTTGCAACAAAATATAATGTACAAAATTGTAACCTTGTATAATAGACCAGTTCCAGTTATGCTAATTGACCCAAACTAAAAATGTGGCTACATGAGTTCTGGCAGTATTCAAAATTTTGAATGTTATGTGATCTCTAAGTGCCTCATGAGCCTGTTGGATGCAAGTAGGTTATTGCAACAACTTATTTTCTACTATGGAGTTGTAGCTAGTACAAAATACTTTTTTCATCCGCTAAATGATACTAATTAATAATCTTGTCAATAGTCATAAGCCATATTGCTTATACTTGTTTGCTGTGTACTAAACGTTGAATAAATGGATTGTAACGTACTTTTTAATTACCTTCCAAACCTTGCTCCATTAGCTGGAAAAACACTTACCTTTCTTGTGATCAACAGAATTCTTTGAAAAATAAACATTGGAGTCTTCCTTATGGTTTTAAAACTATACTTAAAATCCCAGAATTTCCTCAGCAAAGTGTGAAGGTAATTAAGCGAGAAGATAACTTCAACAAGTTAACGAGCTACTTAAAAACAGTTATGTACTACTCGAGACTGTGATAGGGAAGTAGTAACCACAATCACTTTATCAAAAGTCTTTAGAGTTTTCCTGGTGCGAATAGAAATCAATCAAGACCAAAGCAAATACCAAACACTGGATGGAATTCCATTCACTGGTTGAGAGCTATACAAAGCAATCTCAGAACTGTTACTGCTTAGCCTGTTAGTGCTAACCTCAAATAGCATTAGCCTTGGGCCCTATAATTAATACAGAATTGTTACCTCATGGCAACCAATTTGACTGCTCAACCTCAATTACACAACCTGCTAAGCCCCCATCATACACAAAACATAAGGACATCAGCAAAACGCAGAAAGTTCTTCCCCATGTGTGTCAAAAGGAGATCTATGTAATCACGTATTCTTACTATAAAGACTAGCTTGAATAGAATAACAGATACTATGACGTATTCTTACTATAAAGACTAGCTTGTATAGAATAACAAATACTATGACATAGAAGAAGGCAGCAATGTTGAAATAGAAGATTATGCTTTGAAGGGCAAAGTAGCTTGCTATTAAAAGCATTTAAGAATTCTTTTGAGATGTGTCACAATAGAAATGAAATAGAACACTCAAAAGCTAAGGCAAAAATCTAATATCAGAACACTGGAAAGTAAGTTCAACAAAACCTTCAGGAAGTGTGGCCCTCCTCAGCGGCAGCTTCAAAAGTTTCACCAGCCACAAGTTCTGGTACCTCATCATCATCTTCCTGTGCAGCAACAGCACCTGCAGCACCAGGTGCCTGCTTCTGGAACTGCTCAGCCAACTTCTTCAAATTCTCCAAATTATCAGGACCTGAAAATTGTAATTTTCAACAGTCAAAACATATACTTAATTGTTCAAGGTTTCTCACGACTCAAGTGTAGGCCTAAAAAATGGCACATACCCAGCTGGTTAATAATTTGAGGAAGAATATCCTGCAATTCTGCAAGAGGAAAGAAATATTGCTTAGAAATTCTTATGTGCGTCCCCAAGACATAATCAAAAGGACTTAAAACCGTAAGGAAGCACAAATCCGCTAACAATCAAGAACTCATGTGTTGGAGACCCAACAGAAAGAATGCTAGTCTCATAATCAAATTTGTTTTGTGACATAGTTATAACAAATAAATCATATGTTGAGGTTACATTCAAAAGGTGCAAAGCATGAGGAAAGAGTAGAGCACATACTCTTTGTCTGGGGGGTACCACTGACAACCCATGTGTTTGCAGCAATTGATGCTTGAACTGAACAGAATCCGAAACAAAAGGTTGTTAGAATGGCAATAAAGCGACAGATGACTAAACTATGTGAAATATAGATTATATTAATACCTTTGGGGTTACTGAATTGGATAACAACATCCTCTTTGAAAATGTTGACTTCTTCAATAGCAGGAATGGCATTGACACCTATTCTTTTCAAGGTGCTCTGTAGCCTTTTGTCATCGGTTGTAGTTGTCTTGTGTACGGCTTTCTTCTTTCTGCAGAAGAAGCACTCATTCAGCAAACATGAATGAAAAAAATAAGATACCCCTTATCAATACACTTCTCATGTCCCCTTTCTCTCCCTTCCTCACTCAATTTGACCCTTGGACAAACACTCGTTAGTCATTACTAACTAAAGTAGGCATTTGGCCATTAGATTCCAAATATTTTTCATTTTATTTGTAATTTATGAAATTGGAGATGAAGATGGAGTTTTGTTTGATTATATACGTTTTGCAAAAGAGAGAATCAACTACTTTATTTGGAATTTATGAAGATGGAGTTGGAAGATAGGTTTGGAGCGCTTTTTCAGACTTGGAATCAAACTCCAAGTTAGAATTGGAAATTTTATAACCAAACACTCATTTTGTAATAAAGTGAGCAACTCTTAAGGAAAAAAGGGAATAATTATCATGGCAAAACAGGCTCTCAAGTAACTGAAATCTTTTAAGTCAGCAACAAACCCACATTCTTTCTCAATACATTAACACAAACTATTTCCATGTCGCAACAGTCACAGAAACTACAGAAAACTAAACATACCTTCTCATGGTACCCTTTCCACCGGTTCTAACCGAACCGGCCATCTTTTGCAACTTTTCTACATTCATCTGTCCCAGAAAAACACCAAAAGTCAATATTTCTCAATAAACAAGCAACAAGAAACTGGCATATTTATTGCATTCCATTTTACAGGCACGATATATCGGTAACAACCTCCATGACCATAACACTACACTAAACCACATCCAGAAAATTCACATGCTAAAAAAATGAATGCTTCTATATAAGAAGCTTAACACACAAGCATACATGAATGTTATAGCTAACAGCAAGTTCCAACTTGACAAAGACAAGACTAGGAAACAACACATACATATTCTAGGGTAAACCAGTTTTCTAAACAATTAAATTGGTCATTGATATGCAAAAAGAAGATAACAAAATAAGTAAGTCTCCCTGCAAACTATAGAAAGACAAAACAGAGCCACTTAAATGCTTAGGGGGAGCTAACAAAATCAAGAAGTAAAGAAGTGTCATTAAATAATTGGTCATTTATCCCCGTTATGTAGTTACAAAGTATGAAAAAAATTCATTTAAGAATATTACAAAATCATGTTCAAAATCCACATTAAAAATACAAGCTTCATCCTTCAAAAATCAAAATTCCACCATTCAGTGTCATCTAACAGTAAGAAAAATCCCCATTCTACCATACACACAGTTCTACTATAGAAGAGCATACAGTCAAAGTTCCACCATAAAGCTATCAACTTTATTTTCATTTTTCAACAGATTAAGATCCAGGAACATAAACCAAATCTAATTAATACATCAATTCATCCAAACCCCATCAACAATTCAAACACAAACATAACATTCAATACTATTATCCACAGAATTCATCATAGACATGTACAAACAAAGAGAGAGAGAAAAACCAAGAAAATCATAAAATTGGACACCCATTGGGCAGATTAGGGGGTGGGTGGAGCCATAGAGAAGCTAACCTTGTGAGGAGAAGACTGAGCTAAAACCCTAGCCGCAGATAAGAGGGAAAAAATGGAAGACAGTAGTTGTGTTTGCTCGGGTGAAGATAAACTATATATCGTACTATAATGTGAGAAGTTTTCAATTTCCAGTTTTGCCCTCAGCACTTTTTCAATAAATACGGATGTATCCCCCTCCTTTTTTTCATTTTTTCTCTTGAATAATCGAAAATCGAACCAAAACAACAGAGTATATTGATATTTTAGTTTAATGATTTCATTTGGTTTTAATTATAAAAAAATATACAAAATGTTTGATTTTTCAAAGATATAAGTAAACCAAATCGATGGACATTTTTTTTATACATAGCTTCTATATAATACAATATCTATTAATGTGATAATTACATTCTAATACAGTTTATAAATAACTATATAATTTAGTGAAGGTTTTTAATGCTTACCTAATTTGGATCGAATGAGAAACTTATAGGTTACAATCCCCTCTTGACCTTTGAAAAACCCAAAATTAGAGTCAAATGGTAAATCTTGATGAGACGAATTTAATGCACCAAAAATCGTCTCAAAATTTCATCTACAACTCCGAGAAATCTCAAATCCATGTGCAATTACTCGAGCGAAATCTCAAAAGTAAAGTGCTAGTCATTTTCAAAATATTTCTCAATCAAATTCTATTATGATTCATGATGTCTCACCCATTGGAAATAATATATCATCAATAGATCTATCTCACCACAAATTTTCATAAGATTCTTGCCGTTTGAGAAGTATCAACCGGTAAAGATTGACGAAATTTCATTTTGTATATTATTATATATGAGTGTATAGATACTTCTGTAATTTTGTATAATATTATATATTGGTATATAATATTGTATATCAAAATTTTAAATATTTTTGAAAAAAAAAGTAACATGAAAATTTTGTATATTGTTGTATACAAGATGTATATTATCAAATTGTGTTTTTGGCTAAAGATTTGTAATGTAAGTTTCTGGGCAATATTTTTGCAATGTAAGTTAGATTACCGTACTTTTATGAAAATTTTCGATTATTAATTATGTATAAATAAATTTATTTTAATCCGAAAAAAGGATTAAACATATCCCTAAACTATTCGAAACAAATTGACTTTACCATCTATTACGTTTATGGCTAAAAATACCCCTCGTCGTAACATTTTGTGGCTCAAAAATATTTTTTATCTAGCCAAATAGCTTAAAATATTCTTCCTACCAACAGAGTTCTGAAACATAGAAAAATGGTCAATTTTGCCCTTAAACAATTCAAAATGGGACAATTTGACCCTTATTCTATTAAAATTTTTTTTATATTTTTTAAGGTAGGTAAAGGGACATATAATGTGTGCGACATATAATAACAACATAAAAAATAGTATAAACACTTTCCATTTAACAAATTGTTCCAAGATGTCGTTTTAAAAGTTCAATATAAGTTCCAAGATGTTTTAGTAGTAGAAGTCATAACTCCATCAAATCTGGAGCACTATATGACTTGTAGTTGTTTATTTGTGTTAATAAAGTAATAGGATCAATAAAGTTTGTATTTTCCTCCTGTGGTGTGAATAAATAATTTGAGGGATTTGAATTTCTAGTGGTAATTGCAACTTGTAAAGATACTCTAGCCATTGTCAATTGACATCTAGTTGGTATGAATTCTTCTGCATTTTGGATTCAAACTTTTGTGATTGGCCGAACTATTTTCCGTATGCGTATAGGCCAAACTCGAACTCGATGATTTCTAATTTGTATATGTGTGTTAAGGTCCATATCTAAGTGAGGGAAGTGTATTGGGTGTGGTTTAGGGGTCGTAAAGGGCCTCTAGCACTAAGTCGAGTTTAAAGTTTTTCTACCGGTTATGTTTTTCACAAGACTTCAAGGATCAACTTCAGCATATAAAGAGTTAGGTGACCCATGACCTATCTGTTTGCAACAAATTTTAAATATATAGAAAATGAATCAACCATAAATAAAATCTGAAAAAACAAGAATACTATTGATAAAACAATATGGGTACAATGTTGTTCCTCCTTTGATTTTTCTCTCTTATAATTTCTCTGTGATTCGAGGGTCATAGTGACGTTTTTCTCGAACTGGGGTGAGATTTACTTGATCTGCATTATCTTTTGAATATTCCATGAATTTGCAAAATATTCGAGATGCCTCTTCAAAGGGAATATATTACCCTTTATATGTATGAGTTATGGTTTAGCGTAGAGTAGCCTCTATTAATTCTAACTGAAATCGAATACATCTTTTAGAGTCCCAACTAAAATTGAATACGTCTTGAAGAGTTCCACAAAATTTCAATGTCTACACTAGGGGTGTTCGTGGTTCGGTTTGAATCGGTTATTGATTAAAACCAAAACCAAACCAATCTAAGTCGGTTTTTAAATTTCTAAAACCAAACGAAAAAAATAACCGTCGGTTTGGTTATTGTCAGTTTGGTTCGGTTTGATTCGGTTTTTCTGGTTTTCTCGGTTTGAAAGTAACAAATTTTTTTAGGACATATGTATCTCGATAGACATAGGCACCTAGTACATGAACAATTTACAAGAAATCTACTGTGAGTTCAGTTAAACAATTAAGCAATATTAGAGTTATTATTACAAAAACAAAGTGATCCAATTAAGAAAAGTGTGACTATTTTATGTGAGGTAGGGTAGATAAAGACTAAAGTAATGGATTTTGATGGACTTGGACCTAGGGTTGTAATAGTTGAGCTAAATTTAAGTGTTGGGATTGAGAAAATGGTAAAGTTAAAAACTCAAGTTAATTAAAATTTAACAAGATATTTATATTTTATTTATGAATAATATATATCTAATTTCTCGGTTCGGTTTAGTTATTTTTGCGGTTGTTTTTTAGTAAAATCAAAACCAAACCAAATAGTATCGATTTTCAAAATTTAAAACCAAACCTTACCAAAGCAAACCAAATATCAGTTTTTTTTAATCGGTTTGGTTCGAATTGCGGATCGGTTTGGATTTTAACCATAACCATGAATAGCCCTAGTCTACACTATCAAATTAAAGATTTTTGAGTCTTTGTATCATCTTGTTGATCTTTACTAGTTTTTTTTTCATTTTCATTAACAACATATTGAGAAGGCAAAGCTCCTATATTGTCATCTTTCATGTTCGACCAAATCTTCCCATCTAGTTGACGAAACACACAGTTAATGCAAATTTACATATGAGAATCCACCATATAGTCAATTCATTCATCAGTAAAAGAACACTCTTTACCATTATTCCCAGCAACATTTGTTTTATTTCGAGTTGTTTAAGATCTGTTGCCTCAACATCCCTGACTATTCTAATAGCTGACTCTAGCCTCTCTAGGTGTGATTTCTTAGGTTGATGCAGAAATTAACTAAGTATTTGAACATTATAGGCTATGAAATTTTTTGTATGTTGAACATTTGGAGGAATGAAGGGAACAACTTGTAAAGGAATAGAAGGATTACATACTCGTGCATTCAAATGTACTGATGTCATTCGATCTGCATCTTTATAATGTAGATACAGGTGTTCAGGATCATCAACAGGCGCTTCGTTGAGTTAGCTTTGGTGAACCTCCTTGCATTCTGGAGGATTCTTTTTTTTTCCTTTCAGTTTAGTCCTTTTAGGTTGTTTTGTAAAGTATTATTATTATTGCAATCAAGTATTTTCAAACAGTTTGAGTTAAGTATTTGTTTGAGTTTGAATGATCTAAATTCTATTTTTAAAGCTTCTTTATGTTTGAGTAAGTCTTCTGCTAAACAGTCAGTCAGGCCAAGGGTTCGCTTGGGGATCAGAAATGGTTCTCGAGTACTGGTCACGTCCAGGGTGTAGGCTCGAGGCGTGACATCATGGGTGACATAAGTCATTCTTCTTATATTTGAAAATATTTTCTTGAAAAATGAAAATTAATTTTTTAAAGGAAAATATTGCGCTCCATATTAAATTCATAAACGTAAAAGAAAAAAGAAGTCAAAAGTATACCCTTGTCTTGATTCAAGAAAGGAAAAATATTAAATAGATCAAATAAAAATTATATGTATGGTCAACGCTAAACATATCCATTAGTCATTAGAGGTACTATATAAGCACTTATTAAAAGAGTTCAGGGGTTCTCTACAAATTTTTCCTTTTAAATAAAAAAATATTTTCTTGTATCTCCTCCTTATTAAGGCAGAAGCAGAAAATTCTGAAACTATCGAAATAATAGATTATTCAACGGCAGCTCCCTATCATGGTATGATCGGAGAAGGTTGGGTGATGCTGATTGATGATGACAAAGAGTATGTCACTGAGATGACTGATTTGCTAAAGTCTCACGACTATAAAGGTGATATCTTAAAAATATATATATAGCGAACTTATAACATTTGATGTTTGATATAAGTTAAATTTGATATGATTCTTGTTATCTCATTTGTGATTTTAACTTTGATTTCTTTTTTAGATTTTATTTATGTATCTAATAAATAAATTTCTCTTTTCGTTGTTGATATAACATTATTTATATACTTGTATATATTATTTTTCTGGCCAATAAATGTATTTTGTGCGGTTACAAAAATCTCTGTATTTTATTTATAGCATAAACATATCACACACTTAATTAGCTTCCCCCCACACAAAAAAGTATATGACGTCTCACAAAGGCTTGATAATTTTATGCAATGTTATGAGATGTCTATGGAGCGAGACAATTTTATGTTAATTTTAACTATTTTAATCAACTTACATTTGTGTTTTACATTTGATCTTTTTGTAAAAAAAAAGGGAAACTTTTCTTTATCAATTGGTCTTGGGTGACATAGAGTGGGAGGAGAAAATTAAGTAATTTCCACAAAATTAATTTTTGAAGAGGTAGATCTTTGATTTTTATCAATTTATAGATCATTTTGAAAATAATAAGTTTGCTAGGGTGGCGACGGCACAAGATTAGACTAACCAGAGGGGAGAGCAAAACCAAAAGAAGGGCTAGATAAGACCGATCTGGCTATCATTAATATTGACCTTGAGATAATTATTTTTTTATCAGATGTAGACAAAAAAAATAAGGAAATTTTATTTTAATAAAATAAAAATATTTCCCTTCTATTTTTTGTTTAATTGAAATTTGCTTTCTTCGAGGAGTTTTTTTTTTTTTTTTTGTTAATTCTACAAAAAGAAATTGTATCTTTTCATTTTTATACTAATATCTTTTTATATACACATGTTTGAATTTTTAAAATATTTTAATTTTATTAGTTTTCTTCTTAATTTTAAAGAGAAAAAATATTGTATCTAGTTTAATGACTACTTGTCAAATATCTTTCTTTCTTTTTTTGGCTCTACCTTAATGGTTATTCAATTACTTCCTCTATTTTAACTTGAAAAGACAATAGACAATTTTGCAGAATATTCTAAAAGAATAAATCATTCTATAATTATCGTATTCATAAATTATTTTAAAACGATGATTCCCTAGAATTATTTCACTTTGAAAAAAGATACTTCATATAACTAACAATTTTAGTGTGGTTTAGTCTGCTTTATGGCTTTTTCCCTTCTTCTTTTTTTGATTTCTCATTTACTGTGTTAGTATTTATTAATTGTTCCTTAATTATCTAATATGTGTTAAATAAAAAATAAACGTAAAAATTTATGTGTTAAATCATTCCAATTTGAATTTTTTCGCTAATTAATTAGAATTGATTTGTTTTAATAATATATTCCCAATATGATCTTCTCTATTCTATAATTCAATTATTTATCCTAAATAAAATGGTATAAAGTTTTATTACGTGAACATGTCTAATATTTGCACACATTGATTATATTATAAGTTGATCAATATGTGCAATTGCATAAACTAAAATGTTGCAATACAAGCTTGTATTGCAACATTTTATAAATAAATTTTCTTATGAGAAATTAATAACCTTCATGATAATTTTGTGTACAATTTTGTTCACTAACTTTCAAAGAGAACTGATACAGTTATAACAGTTGATACGACTTCAACAGCAATGGCAATGCTCTCCAAAGAAAATCAAAAAATTGATGTGATGATCCTCAATGTCCATTTATCAAATTTGCTTTTTGTCGACCTTTTAGCTCAAGCTGAAGCTTTAAATATAATTTCACTTGGTAAGTCTTTATCCTATTCTTCTACTTATGACATCAACTATTAGTAAAGTCAATTATTTTAATTAATACACTACAAAAAAATTAGCTAAAAAATTCACTGTTAATTTATTGTTATGTAGTTTGTAGCTAAATAGATATCCAATAATACATAATTAAATAGAATTAGCACTGAATTTTATGGTTAAGCGGCATAATTATCAGTTGCTAATTTTTTTTAGTACATGACAAACGATTGTTTTGTAATATTAGTGTTAATTAGGGTTGACATTGGGGAAAAGCAGATGTGGGCGGGTTTAAGACTATGTCGGGCGGGGCGATTTTAAGGTTGTGCGGGGCTAGGAGGGATACAGGGCGGGTTGAAGTGGGTTTTTTAAAAATTAATGTGGGGCGGGGTGGGTTGCGGGTTCAAACTTAATTTTAACTTATTGCATGTTATAAGAGTGATAGAGCATATTTATTAAGATAGTTTCTTAAAGTTACTAAAATAGTCAAGAAAGTAAATAAATATGGTTCAATAACAACTAATATGGTTCTTACATGCTTCCTTATTGACCTCTATAAAATAAAATTTTACATCATTATCTATTAAATTAATACAACTTAATGAGAAAATAAATTATATTTATGAATTTTATTTTTAGTATCAAACTTAATTAAAAAAAATATTATGCGGGGCGGGACGGTTGAAAATGAAAAAATTATCATGCGAAGCGGGTTAAAAATTATGTGGGTTAAGCTCAACCCGCCCCGCCCCACCTCATTTCCATCTCCAGTGTTAATAAAATTTAGTAAATAAACATTAAATTAACTATACATATAATGTATAATTTAATTAAATTCCAATTGATCACTTCTTGAATTAATTATGCAGTTGTATGTGATGAATTCAATGAATTCGTTGCAAAGAAGACTTTGAACGATGGAGCTTATCTTTACCTTAAAAAGCCATTTGACAAGGAAATTGTGAGATACTTGTGGCAATTCGTATTGAGTGAAAAAATACGAAGAGAGAAAGCGAGAGAAGGATCAGGAAAACATAGAGATCAGATGAAGGTTGATAATATCGACAATAACACTATTGTTGGAGAAAATGAAGAATGCAAAGAGAAAAATGTGTCTTATAATAAGGAACAAAGCAATAATATTCATGAGGCTGGAAACGATGTTATATTAAGTGGAAAATACATGCTACAGAGGAAGAGAGGTACAAAAAGCAGGAAAGAGGATAGCGAAGGAGAAAGGCAAAACAATGATATTGATAAGGTTGTTAGGCGAAAGAACTACATAGAATGGACTGAGAATCTTCATGCCACATTTATGCAAGCTGTACGCCAACTTGGGGAAGGACGTAAGTTTACTTCACTAATAATATTTTTTTTGACAATTCAATTATATGGAACGATAAGAACAATAAGAGTTCATACGTATAGCTAACGTCCACTTATTTAGAATTAAAACATAGTGATTTTCTTATTTAGATATATCGCGGTTTGATATGAGAATATTATAGTTATTAAATTAAACTTACATTCATACGGATTATGTAGGATGTTACCCCAAGGAGATTCTAGAAGTCATGAATTTTTCTGGTCTTACTAGGATGCAAGTTGCGAGCCACCTGCAGGTACATCTTTAAAAAAAAAACTTAGTGATAAATTATGTATCATTTGTGGGTGTGAAGTATGGAGAAAGTTATTTTGCAATATAAAAAAATAAAAAATAAAATCATTATTTTCTCGTATTTGATTGCTAGAAAATGTTTTACTTGGACAATTTTTTTCATCAAAGGGTTTTGTGATTATTTTTATTACAATATCTTAATCAAAGGAGGAAAAAATCTAATTATATTTCACCTTTTTCAGTAAATTATTAGATATTGTTATCAATCTTTAGTACTAAAGTCTTATCAAAACACTCACTCGTTAAAAAGAATTAGCGATAAACTTTTGTTACATGTTAATTATTCGTTGTTGATTTCTATTATTTTATAGTTCAGTGGAATAATATTACTATCAATCTTTAATTTATATTTTTTCAAAAGATTTTTATCATTCACTAATTACCAAATGCCAAAAATATTTTCTTATAAATGACTCTGGTCATTTCAAATACACCTAAATAACAATGAGTCGGATGATAAATATATCCATGACCTACTCTTTTTTTTGTTGTTTTCTTATAACCTCTAAGAAATGTCGTCGCAACAATTGGAGATCTCCAGAAGAGAGAAAATATATTTGTCACCTATCAATCAAGCGACCCACAAGCGATTCTCATGAAACGAGAAGTAGCTTTCGAAAATTTGGGGTAATGCCTTATCTTCAAGCAATTGTACCAAATCAACAATGGAACCCAAATCAAATTCAAAGAGGCCCAAAGTTTTCATTTCCTACTCATAATACCAACAATATTGTTGCTCAAGGAGAGAGTTCAATTCAACAACTCTACCTCCCACAATTTCAGGTTCAACCCTATTACCTCAGAATTGACAATTCATTTAATAATTTATTTTTGCCTCCCCAAACTAATGTTAGTGGTGGGCTACAACAACAATATGGACCATTATTTGAAATGTTGAGTTCACAGGGACTACAAGACTCAATTATTGGGAACACTAATTTTAGGCTTGGAATGACACTTTAACAATGAAGATAATCATACTAAAAAAAATTACAGCTTTGATCTCAATGTGGCCCAGGGAGCTACATATTCAGGTAGAAGAATAGTGTCTGGTACATACATTGGATATGCAATAATTAATAACTACAAATTGGATGTCACTGCGGACAATGTCACAACTTATTCAAGTAGTGCAATGATGTCTGATACTTATGTTAGAAATATTACTATTAATGGTATGGGAGAAATAAATGCGAATACAAATTCTCAACAATATGTTGGTGAACCAATCATGTCTGGTCCAAGAAATATTGTTGTGGCATCATATGAGAATTATGTTGAAGGGATTAATTCAAATGAAAAGGAAAATTGTGATGCATATTTAAATTTCAATAACATGGATAATCTCTTCCAGAATCTTGGACCTCCAAGTGCTAACCTACCTAATGAACAAGACAGTGAGTTTGATAAGTTTACTCTGATGATCAGGTTACTCTGATGATCGGGTTAGTATCTCTTCCAGAATCTTGGACCTCCAAGTGCTAACCTACCTAATGAACAAGACAGTGAGTTTGATTAAGTTTACTCTGATGATCGGGTTAGTGCTTCTATCTAATTTGGTATTACACATATTCTGTATTTGATTATTGGTTTTAGCTAAATTAGTATAAATTTTAAATCATTTTTGTATTACAAATTCATATCACACACGAGATTAAATTTTATTTTTTCTATATTTGGTTGGTGTTATAATCTTAATATACGTGTTTCGAGTCAAACGAGCCTTTTTCAAATTGGGTAGTGTTTTGAATGAAATATTTTAGTATTACAAAAAGATTGATGTATATACTTGAAGTAGTCATTTTCCTCCTTTGGTAAAAAAAAGTTTTCCATAGTTATATTCTTTTAAAACTTAATAATAACTTATTTTTTAAGAAAACATTTTTCGTCACACCCATAATCTCCTCTAAAGTTTACCTTAAACCTACATATACAGGTGACAGGAGCATCGAGTGCCCAGATCTCAAGAATAGAAAATCATTCTGACGAATCATCAATATGATAATCCAATGCTATTGAGACTATTAGTGACAACTCTCATTAGGCTCTTTGCAATGGAAAAGTTGTTTTCTCAAACGAAAATTGCATGTTTCATGTTTTTTGAGATTATTTTGTTTGATATGACTTGGGCTGCTGGTTTATTTTTATTTTTTCATTTGAAACTAATGGTCGGTATTAGATTATAGGCTTTTGTTTAGTTTTTGACTTGAGATTATTGTTTTGCTTAGTATCGAACCCATTTACCCTGTCATTACACAATCTGTCACGACCCGAGCCTACACCCTAGACGTGGCCGACACTCGAGAACCATTGCTGGTCCCCAAGCGAATCCTCATTCTGGCTAACTACAAGCGGAAGACTAACTCAAGCATACAAAGCTTAAAAACTGAAACAAACTCAATAAACCTAATTACAAAATCTGTAAGTCAAGAGATCAACTCTGAATAAAAAAATAAATTATTCAACTCGCCATAAAATAGGCAACTTAAGTCTTTAAAATATTTAACAAAATAAATGAACAGACTTCTGAAACTCTACTGTCTATC
>JAJONR010011709.1:0-26461 GCA_029582245.1 Solanum etuberosum | reverse complement strand
CACTTCTTTGGTGGCCATTTTGGAGAACATTTGTAACTCTTGTTGATTATAGTGGAGCTTTATCCTTGTGGTTTTTACTCTTCACACCGAAGAGGTTTCCACGTTAATTTGGTGTCTCGTATTGTTGATTTATTATTGCTTTGTCTCATTTGATTTGGTTGATATACTTGCTGCTCCAAAACAGTGCTTGTGTTTGCATTAGTTTGTCTCCTCTTGGTTCAAATAGAAGAAGGGAAAGTTTAGATTTGGGTTGTCTTCCGCTATTGCCCTATCGTGCACATTTGTTTGTGCTAACTTTTCTCATCAGTAGTAATTTCACATTACAACATTAGGTCGGTGCAATGTTTCATACACCGTCCTCTTTCTCATTTATTTAGTTGGATAATTATTATTTATTGTTTTGTAATATACTGTATTATATTGAATTGTTTTAATGAATACAATATTTAAATAGATAGTATTGTTCTCCATCGTTACATAATTGCACTCGTCAATTTTGAATGATAAACCTACAAGAAAACAATGTATGAGAAAGAGTTGCTATAAAAAGGCAGAGTAAAGAATAAAATAAAATTTATTAAATAATAAGCAAATAAAAAATATGAAGATAATGACGCGATCACACCAAATCAATTGTTACATAAAATGAAACTTCTCGTTATTACTTAACGATGAATTTAAACAAGTGGCGCCAATCTTATAGTCTATAGAGATTAGAGGCTATTAGTGTCATTAACTAGATTGGCCACAGATAAACCCACATAATTTGAGGTTAAACAGAGTCGTCAGTCATATTCAAAAAAATATGGATCAATACACAAAAAAATTTGAAGAAAATCCTGAATTCTTATTTCGCAACTTTTAAACTCCAGATTGATCGTCACAAAATCAAAATAAATTTATAGTATTATATTTAAATTAATAGTACAATATAATAGAATAAATAACAACCATTCAAACGAGTTTTTTTTTTTTCTTTATATCTTATTACTTAAAATGGTGAAAATACCAAAACTAGATGAAAGAATTTTGAGGGGGGAATTCTCAAAATTCTAATTTTAGAGAAAATATTTTATTTCCCTTTTAGGAGGAAAAAAAAAAAACAAGAGGGATTGGCTCCACCCACGTGTTACAGTAACCTCCTCTTCTCATTTTTTCTATTTTTTTCTTTTTCCTTTTATAAGGAACAGTTCATTTTTTCCCCTTTTTGTTTTTCAGTGAATTTTGTGACCCTATATTTTTTGTGTATCTTTTTGTTTATTTCTCTTTTTTTTTGGAGAGAATAACCACAGAAAGATACATTCAAGAAAAGAGAATTTTTTTTTATCATCATTGATTTTTGGTAATGTTCCTCTCCTTCTACACTTTTTTTTTTTGTTTGTTATGGAATGGTGTTTAATTTGCTAATTTTCATGAGTTTAATCTTCTAATTTGTCATTAAGATATGTTTATGTTTGGTATTTAATCATGGGTATTTGTTATTTGGGATAAAGGAGCAATCTTTGGATACCCCAGAAAGGATAAGATGTAAATGAAGCCTAATTTGAGATTCTCTAGTTTGGTGTTTTTAATCAAGAATTTTGTTTAGTTCTAAATTTGAGTGTTTTTTTTTTGTTTGGTTTAATGGATTTGGGAGATTTATGTTCAGGGGCATATATTGATGTATTGAAACCTTGA
Source organism: Solanum etuberosum (assembly GCA_029582245.1). NCBI lineage: Eukaryota > Viridiplantae > Streptophyta > Magnoliopsida > Solanales > Solanaceae > Solanum > Solanum etuberosum. The sequence goes on along the minus strand of JAJONR010011709.1, from coordinate 24,784 downwards.
TATTTCTGTTTGGGGATTCTTTATTTTTGTTTTTTGAAGGTATGAAGCTTGCAAGTTGTCATTTTTGTCCCAATAAAAGTTGGATTTTCCTATAAAGATTAATTGAATTTGAAGCTATTTTAAGGTTGGGCAATCTTTTTAGTTTAAGCATTGATGGATTTAATTTGAAAATATAGCTGGGTGGAAGTTTGGGTATTGGAAGAAGGTTGAGGTAGTTGATAAGAATAATCTCTTTTTAGTGATTTCTCTCTTCTTCTTTTTTTCTTGTTTCTCACCCAGTGTCCGCTGTCCACCTTGGAACTCCAACTAAATCCGGATCGTAGGATACTCCAAAAGTGGTGCATTTTAAAGAATTTGACACGGGTGTGGAAATAATTTTGGAGAGTCCGAGCAACATAGCCCAAGACATAGTTCAGTGGCAGAAGGATATGCCCACCTAGACACGCGAGGGTCATATAGCTGACTCTAACTAGTTGAGGTTGAGGAATAGCTGATTGGTTTGATCATCGATTTAATTTCAAGGGTTTGCTGGTTTTGGCGTATTTGACGGACATTGGTTGAGTCTGTCATATAGCAACATGTCAATAGGATGCTTGATCAGTTCGGTTATACCCAAACAAGAATTTGTGTTTTATTTTTTGGTTATTTATTGTTGTTTCATTTATTGATGTCTGTGGTATTTAAGCTTCAGGTGAAATGTCTAGTTCTACCCATACTATTGTTTTGACGATGGAAGTTTATTTATCTTGGTCAATCATGGCCCAATCGTATAATCGAAGATATTACAGATTCTATGATTAATTGACAAGTCTAAATCTTATAGCATAGTTCTTATCCCAACACAACACATATGTTATAAACAATTGTTTTCATGAACCTGATATCTAACTATCAAATTTTGTCAAAAAAGAAGAAGATATCTGACTATCAACTGATAACATGTCGTAGAATCTACAGATGGGATCAATAAGATTTTGGTTCAGGGTTCAACTATCACTCGTTGGAATGTCCATTCTAATAAATATCATTTCTACATCCAAATTGTTGAACTGTTGTATTACCTATTCGGCATGGTGGCAACTTGTTTCCTTCTCAAAGCCTATTTTGCCACTTCTGGATCCATGTGCCAAATTGATGTCAGTCTCACTAACAAAAATTGTTAAATTCTGCATTGTTGTTGTTTTATTTTATTGTTGCGTAATTTCTGATCCTTCGATGTGTTTTGCTATTTGTTACTCCATTTGCTGGATATGTTGCTATTTGTTTCCATATTTCCTTGCAACCCTACTTTGAAAAACATCTCTTTTGATCCGAGGGTCTATCGGGAACAACCTCTCTACTCCAGGAAGGTAGGGGTAAGTTCTGTGTACATCTCACCCTCTCCAGACCCACTCATGGGATTACACTGAGTTTTTTTTTGTTGTTTTTGTTGTTCTGCATTGTTTGTAGAGCTGAAGATGTTATCCAGAGGCTAGCTTTTGTTCCAAGATTGATAGACACATTAATACGCATTACAAGTGCATTTTGATTAGCCAATAGCTTCTTTTATTTTAATGATTAGTCATCTGTTGGCTGCAGTACATCTTTGTTTCAATTTCAAACGTGACACAATTTCATGCATTTTCTAGACTCTTCTGGTTTGCACTTGCCTAGGCTAGTTGGAGGATAAAGCTTCCTTAGTATTTCTTCACATAGAGATGGAAATGTTCAAGCTGCTTTCATATTTTTTATTAGTTAGACTTGTCTTCTTGCTATCAGTGTCAATAAATTGTGATTGCTTTGTCGCTTAAAGCAACAAAGCTATGTGAATAGAACGATTCTTGTATCATGGGTGAAGTGATGCGCTTTAGACTATTAGGTGCGAAATGATCAAATAAGAAGTGTCAATACTTCAAATATGAAATGAAAAACAGGAGGAAAATAATAGGGCCTTACTAGTTCTTACCGTCTCAAAGTAATAATAATAATAATAATAATAATAATAATAATAATAATAATTATAGGGCCTTATTTATTTGTTTGTTTATTTTGGTTGGGAGTCTGATTGGGGAGTGGGACTGGAGGTAATAGTAGGGTTGAGATTTCTTTTAAATGCTTGCACATGCAGTTAATTATAGAAAATGTTAGATCTTCAATAAATTATAACTGAAGTCAAACCAAACCCGCCACCCCACCCCCACCCTCAGAAAGGAAAAAAAGAGGACAAAAAACTTTGTAGTTTATAAACTTGCATGAGCAAGCATGTGCTGGACGCCAACTTTCATGTGATTTTAGCTTAGGTAAAGAATGCACTTGCTAGTGAAATCTTATGCCTACAATCCAATTGTCAGTCCGTAATACTCCCTCTGCTTGAAAGTGAATATGTCCTTTGACTTGACACATTTTCGTATAAGAATATTTGACTTATAATTTCTTATTGAGTTAGAACTGTTGTATTCACTATCTAAAAGGAGTCCACATGCGGGGTTAGAGTTATTTTTTGTCATTCAATCTGTGAAGGTAGAGTAGATCTTAATCTTTTGGTGAGGCATATTGCCATAAATATCTTCATAAGTTTTTGGTAATTCTTTTTACCATATTCAATTGAGAAAATGGTCACATTTACGACGGATGTTATAGAACAGGGGTGATCTAGTATTGTCCATGAAATGGTTTCTCAGGTCTTCAGTTTACATCCTAAATAAACCATTTGACATTTTTTCAACTACATTCACCTCCTGTGTATATATTCCTCTTTTCAGTTAAATTATGGCAGGTCTACATTTCCTAACTTATTCTGTGATTGTTTGATTTCTAGGTCCCGACTTTGTTCAATTTAGTTCTTAATTAAGAAATGGGAGATGCTAAAGATATGAAGGAAAATGCTCCTCCAGAATCGTCCCATGAACCTAAGGTTTCCTCTCCAAATGACGATCAATCACATAGTGCAGCTCAAACCAGCCAACATACTAGTGAAAAAGAGATCTCCAAAATTCAGGAGACAGCTGTGGATGCTTCAGAACATTTAAAAGAGGCTTCTCATAGTTTACTGCAGGAAAGTCAGACTCCTGCAGGAGGAAATTTAATTTCGGCCGCTCCCATAAAATCTGATGGAATGAGTACCATTTCTGAAACAGGAATTTCTCAAATGGCTTCTGGTACACCTATGGTTGAGCCGGAAGCCTCACCTCAATTAGCACATGATCTGAAAACAGACCCTTCTGCACATAGTATTGCAACAGCTCTCTCAGAATCCAATTCATCATCCACATTGGATGCAAAACCAAGTGAAATCTTGGAGCCAGCATTGGACATGGGTGCTAATGTTAAGGTTCAGAACCACCCAAATGATTCTTCTGAAGGACCAACAGCCGAGAAAGATGCTTCATCAGCATTAACTGGGAATTCAGACACATCGATCCTAAAAGAGGAAAATAGAAAGGAATCTTCTGAATATGTTCAATCTAATGATTCAGAAGTAGCAAAGGTATCTTCTGAACATGTCCAATCTAACCATTCAGAAGTAGCAAAGGAATCTTCTGAACATGTTCAGTCTAACCATTCAGAAGTAGCAAAGGAATCTTCTGAACATGTTCAATCTAATCATTCAGAGGTAGAACCAAATAATGCCTCACTGTTTCATCAGCTAGATAATTCTAGTAGTAGTACCCATATCGATGCGGATGACTCTTCTCCTTTATCCACTCAAGTGATGAGGAAACCAGAAAATAACCATCATTTACCGACACCAGAAAACATTGGTCGCCCGCTTGCTAAGTCTTCCACATTCTCAGCAAGGACCTCAATACGCGCTGCTAGCCCGAAGCATCCTGAAAAATCTGACATAAACAAAGGCCATATCGATACAGCAGCACCAATTGAATCTGTGAAGCAGGCAGTTTCCAAGTTTGGAGGGATAGTTGACTGGAAGGCTCATCGTGTACAGACTGTGGAGGTAATATACATTTTTTGATCTTTTGTTTTTCTGATAGCCAATTTCCTGTCAGAGATTTGATACCACTTCATTATTCTAATCATTTTATAGTTGTATCTGCAAAGAACATTAGTTTAGTTGAATATCCACTAGCTGTTTCAATTTTAAAGTGTGCACTTGCATCTATGACTCTACTTAAGGATAGCCTAGTGTAAAGGGTCCTCTACCTCCAACTATGAAGTTGTGGGTTCAAGTCACCATTACCAAGAGACCAAAGGTGGTAACAGCCAATAGGCTCTATTGTCCTGGGTAGGGGAGTTGGGAGGTGTTGTTCACCATATCAAAATGAAAAGGAAAAAAATCTTATGGACATGTACACTGTTTCTTTTAGGTGTTTGAGTGGGTCTAAATCCCACAATTTAATGTCCTAGTCCCTGACTATTAAAAATCACTTTCTCCTGGCTAATGCAGAGGCGGCAACTTGTTGAACAAGAACTAGCAAAAGTGCAGGAGGAGATCCCATTTTATAAAAAACAGTCTCAGGCTGCTGAAGATGCAAAAGTGTTAGTCTTAAAGGAATTAGATGGCACTAAGAGACTTATAGAAGAACTGAAGCTGAACCTGGAGAGAGCACAAAAAGAAGAGCAACAAGCAAAACAGGATTCAGAACTTGCCAAGCTTCGGGTGGAGGAGATGGAGCAGGGGATTGGCAATGATCTTAGTATTGCAGCGAAAGCACAGCTTGAAGTTGCTAGGGCCAGGCATGCAGCTGCAGTTTCTGAGCTAAAAACTGTAAAATCTGAGTTAGAAGATCTTCGAAAAGATTATGCCTTATTGGTCTCTGATAAAGATGGTGCGGTGAAAAGAGCAGAGGAAGCAGTCTCTGCATCAAAAGAAGTTGAGAAGACGTTGGAGACTTTAACTATAGAGCTAATCACTGCAAAGGAATCTTTGGAGGTTGCTCATGCTGCACATTTGGAGGCTGAGGAACACAGAATTGGAGCAGCTATGGCAGGAGAGCAAGATGCTTTAAACTGGGAGAAAGCACTGAAGCAAGCAGAAGAGGAGCTTGTCAGACTAAACCAGCAAATTCTGTCTGCCAAGGATCTTAGAGGAAAACTAGATACTGCTTCAGCCTTGCTACTGGATCTCAAAACTGAGTTGGCTGCTTACATGGAATCAAAGTTGAAGCAGGAAACTGATGAAGGAAACCTCAATGGCGAACAGTCAGAGCCAGAGAAAAGAACTCACGATGAGATACAATCAGTAGTGGCCACAGCTAAGAGGGAACTAGAAGAAGTGAAACTCAACATCGAGAAGGCTACAACTGAAGTAAATTTCTTGAAGGTGGCAGCAACTTCATTAAAAGCAGAATTGGAAAAAGAAAAGTCAGAACTAGCAGCGATCCAACAGAGAGAAGGAATGGCATCGGTTGCTGCTGCATCTCTTGAAGCTGAGTTGAGCAGGACACAGTCAGAGATTGTTCTTGCACAGAAGAAGGAAAAAGAAGCAAGGGAGAAGATGGTAGAGCTTCCCAAGCAACTCCAAGAGGCATCCCAAGAGGCTGATCGTGCAAAATCACTTGCTCAAATGGCGAGGGATGATCTGAATAAGGCAAAGGAAGAAGCTGAGGAAGCAAAGGCTGGAGCAAGTACTGTGGAAAGTAGACTACTTGCAGTTAAGAAGGAGATAGAGGCTGCGAAAGCTGCGGAGAAGTTGGCGCTAGCAGCTATCGCTGCTCTTGAGGAGAGTGAATCGGCTCAAAAAACCAAAGATGAGGAAACCCCACCTGGAGTAACTCTATCTTTGGAGGAGTATTATGAGCTCAGCAAGCAGGCGCATGAGGCAGAGGAGCAAGCTAACAAGAAGGTGGATGATGCTCATACCCAAATAGATGTAGCCAAGGAGTCAGAGCTGAGAAGCCTAAACAGGCTGGAGGAGGTTAATCGTGAGATAACTGAAAGAAAGGAAGCTCTAGGAGTTGCATTGCAAAAGGCTGAGAAAGCCAAGGAAGGGAAGTTGTCTGTAGAGCAAGAGCTGAGGAAATGGAGAGAGGAGCAGGAGCAGAGACGGAAAGCTGGTGTATCCATTCCACCTACAACAGGGAGTCCTAGAAAGAGCGATGAGGAGAACAATGAGTCAAAGACCTCTGAAAGTGCACCAGAGGCTACTGCATCTTATGACAGCACAAGTCCGAAAGCCCAACTGCAAGCAAGCAGCACTGAAGCTGATTCATCTCCAGATGTGAAGGTTCCAAGGAAAAAGAAGAGGTCCTTCTTCCCAAGGATCTTCATGTTTCTAGGCAGAAGGAAAGCAGCACAGGCCAAGTCTGCTCAATGATTGCTGCATGCACAACATCTTGTCATTGTTAAACAATTGTTTCTCCAAATTTTTGGCTGTTTGTCTCGGTTGTTAAAGCAGAAGGGTAATCTTTCCCGATATGTACATACAGAGCATTCTTTTACATGTACAATATTAAATTAATTCTCAGTCACTCATAGATAGCATTATAGGAGGGGTATGAGCTTGCTGTAGGTTTGGCAGCTAGTTTCAAATGTCATTTCTGTTTCTTCAAATGTCCATTCCTTCTAGTTTTGCCAACAGGAGTTGATAAGTTCGGCTTAATCGTCATTTCTGGGCTCCTATTTCATTTTTTGCCTGGTTTTGTAAAGAATAATGAGATTGGGTGAGTGCTTGATTATTTGGTAGGCATTCAATATATAATATACCATCATTAGAAGTTTTTTCTTTAATTCAATCAGCCTAGTAATGCCTGCTTGTATCCATTTCCCCTAGTTTATGTCATCTAGTCTTGATTGCGTTATATCTTTTCATAGTCCTAAGAAGTTATGAAACATGAACACATCCTGTAAACTGAGACCAACTGGTCATGAGGCAATAAGCAAGGTTCATAATGCAAATGATATCCAAATGTTGCTTCCTCCGTCCGTTTTACTTGTCCATGCTTGACTTAACACCTCCCGAAGAAATAATTAGTAAAATGGTGAAGTGAGACTACTGAAAATAGGTCAACAACTTCATATCAATAGGGATGTGTCCAAGAAAAACAGAAATATTGGAAAATGCATATCACCTGGAATCATTGAACGGGGATCTAAAGCAAGCAGTAATTAGTTATTACAACAACAATAATGTCAGGTGAGGATACCTAGAAATTAGAATTTGGAAGACTGCCTTTAAGGTCTTTAAACTAAAGTAGTAATACATTGAACTAGAAATGGTTTGCAGATGTGCAGTTTTTCAAGCTACTTAGTGTGAGAGACACTAATTCTGCTACAGCTAAACCTAATAAGTTGCATATATGAACAGAATGATTGTTCAAATTTGTAAGCGCCTGCTAGAGATGCTGAATGAGCTGACTTTCATGGGGGTTGCTACCACCAGTGGTGCTTCAGGTGAGTCAGAAACAGCATACTTGTCATGCATGAAACGACTTTCTACAATAGAGTCGTCTCTTAGAACTATCTTGTAACAATAGCAGCTCTTCAACCCCACCTGATTCTGGTAACACTCATGAGAACCATCCTTCACCTGTTGAAAATTCCATATCACACTAAACTTCCCAACAGTAGCAACGAGGTGGCGCTCTTGCTTCCCATTCTCGGTGACCTAAGAAAAGTTCACAGTAAGAAAATGAGTATTGGTGGACTACAGAATTAACAAGACAATCTGCAATTTATATCAACAAATACTAGCAGTTCAAATTTGCAGGATTTACTCGAAAAGAAGTATAGTAGGGTAGGATAAAAGAAGCAATATATACAAGCTGACAAAATCTTCATCCATAGTGCATTTAAGCTTCCCGATGAAAAGACATGCATACCTTATTTCAAGCTGCAGTTTAGGCTTACTCCTTTAAATTTAGTATTTGGATCTAAGATAGTTCATCGAGTATTATACCTCTCCCACCAAGGGATGCTCGAATGAGATGTAAGAGCATGACTCCTCGTAGGATGAGGTAGTTTTGATTTATACGTATTTCTTCTCCATATTTCAAGTTTTTAACATCAGTATACATGAATTAGTTAGGGAAGAACTTCATAGTCTACAAATTATTTAAATCCAGTCCAGCATGACTTATGAACCATCTAAGTACAATTCAATGCTTAAACAAAAATTATCAGCTAAAGATCATCAAGAATAGTTGTCCTGAAAAAAGAATGATCAGCGCAAAATCTCATTACAACCAAACTCTCTAAGTTGTTTAATAGGAATTCCAAAAGCCAGTTCATCTCACAGCATGCATTGCAAAAGAGCATACTTCGTAGTGATAAGGTGTAGAAAAGTATAAATTTCCTCTTCAATTAGAAAGGTAAAGAAAATCATACCAAGTCAAATAGTGGATCTCAAATTACAACTTATATTAGTGTGAAAGATGCAAACAATCAAAGAAGTCCCGACTCTAGAGAGCTAGGGACATTCTCAAACCTCCTAGAATTTATGACTGAATATACAATCCATCACATATGATATCGGAGTATATTACTAAAAGAAAGAAAACAAAGACATAGACAGTATAGATATAGATTTCAGAAACACATCAATGCCGTTTCCTTTGCTTTTAACACACATCATAAGGAATTAACTAATTGAAAACTATTATGTTTGCATGAAGGAAGAAAAGTAGGCATGCTAGTCAAAGTGTATGCTACATATACAACAGCTACAAACTAAAAGTAAGGGTAGAAGAGGAGAGAACTCATACCCATGAAAATTGAGCACTGCGGAACTTGTTAGCTCCAGCCATATGTGAATCGAGAGGGTTTAGCTTTAACAATCTTGGAGCGGATATCTTATTTCCCATGCGACCAGCAAAACCAGTCTTAGTAGTTCCATTCTTGTCGATAAACAAGGTGCATATCAATATCAAGTAAGTATCAGTTGTCCCCAATATCCACTTCCCATCATAGGTAACATCCACATGAGTGATAGGAGAACCAAGGCCTGGAAAAGCAGTTTTAGCCTGTCTCATGGAACTGCTTGAGTACAATCTAATCTTGCCATCAAGTGAACCAACAACAATTGATCCATCACCAGTAGTAGCAAAGCACTGAAAGTTAGTTCCCCTCGAAAATTGATGTCCTTGAGTCCAATTCAGCACAGGAGTACTTTCATCGACTAGATTCTGAACCATCCCATGCCGATCACGCATATCCCACCTACACAATCTGTTATCATCTAGCCCTAAGAAAGTAGACCCCGAAGGATCCATCTGAGCTCCTTTGCTATCATTAGTGATATCCCTCATCGTGATATCAGTTCCATCTTTCTCAAACTTCCACTCACTAACAACCTTCCCAGTCTCGATATCAAACTGATGTAATCCCCGAGAGTGAGGCTTCCTATCAGTCACCGGACTCATGAGAAGCATATTAGTCTCAGCTCTTAGAAGTAGAGCTTTCCTTGGAGTGGAATTAGGTACAGCAGACCTTTCCTTATCAAAATTGACACAAACACCTTTTCCACTTATTCCATGAGTATAGTTCCTCACAACCTGAATTCCAGAATCACTTATAAGAAAGCTATTATCCAATGCACCTAATGCCAAGCTCTGAATAGCTCCTCCTTTAGCTGCCTCCTCAAACTCCTCCCTCAAATCATGGTTAACCCTCAAAGGTGTCTTCTTCTCAGACGCAGGGCTCTTGGCAAAGCTATCCCCAGCATCCTCCCACATCGAATCATCTGCAGCTTCTGGATTCGCCCACCCCATAAAGTCCTTACCATACACCTTAACTCTATTCTCATCATTTGCCTCAAACCCATAAGTATTCTCAAACAAACAGCTCTGATATGAGTCAATGAACGCCTTATACTCTTCCTCCCCAAAGAATCTCACAGCCCAAACCCCATTCGCCACAAAATCCACCCGTTTCTGCTCCTTAAACGCCTTCAGCTGCAAATTCTCATCAATCTTAGCCCGAACCTTCGACCCAATTTTCAAAACCCACCAAGCATTCTCCTCAGTTTCTTCATTTTCATCATCATCCGACCCATCCCCACTACCCGATTTAACAAACGAATAAGCCGTCACCTTATCAGAAACGACCCATTTGGAATTCGCAGTGTTCCCACCAACATGAAGGTAAAGTTTAACAGCGTTTTTCGCTGTGGGGTTTTTAGCATGAGGAGTACCATACTTAAGCTTTAAAGCTTTCAGCTTAGCTTCAACATCGTCCAATGAAGATGGGGTTTTGCTCTGTTTCCGGTCAATGGAAGACGGCGTCGTTTTAGCATCTGAGTAGTTATCTTCGTCTTCCTCTACCTCCTTGGTTCGAGATTCCGACCCGTATTCGGATTCAGACTCGGAGTCGGAAAGCTCCAGATCTTCACGGCTGTGATTAGCACCCATTTGAACAAAGGGAATTTTTTTGATTCAGAGGAAAATGTGAAAGCAAAAACGAAGAGAACTTTAGTGAAAAGGGAGAAATGTGAGGAGCGCAATTTTCAAAATTTGAATTTGACGGTTGGATTGGCTTATTAGGGTTTCAACTGGTACAAGTGGAATGAGGAAGATGCCATTTTAAATAAAATACAATAAATAAATGAAATTAATTAATTTATTTATTTATTTTTAAAAAAATCGGCATTAATACATAGTACAACTTTGGAGCCGTTTGGTTATAGATGTTGACTCAAAATTTTTATATTAAATTTGAAGATTATTTTGAATATATATAAAAATAATTTTTAAGTTTCCATTCAGGATCCGAAGGATGTACAGAATCGAATTATCGTATGAATAACCTTGAAAGAAACAATACATAAAATGATAGTTTTACTATATCATTCCTAATTAATATATGTTGAGAAATGAATTGTAAATTATTTCTTGATTTTGTAATTGGACAAATAAAAAGACATTTACTTTTATATAATGAATAAGTAAAAGTGGACGGAAGAGGTAATTTGACTATTTTATTCTCATTATCTATCGTAATTTTGTCAAATTATTTGTCATTTATGTTGAAAAAGATATTGAAGTTTATGTTAGTGTAATACTCCCCCTCCCAAAATGTTGTCGCACCCGTATTGAGTTCTCCAAAAGCATATTTTCGACGAGTCGTACCAACATAGAATTTAAGAAGGAACTAAGAAGAAGAATTGGAAAGACACATAAGCAATCATCACTTTTTATGCCATATATTGAAATCTATAAATACATATTAGCTCAATTCAATTGCACATTATAGTAAAAATTTCTTGTAAGATCAAATGCAAAAGTTCTTTTTATGCGTTTTTCTCCCATACAGCAGAGTCTTTGTCCAGAAGCTGTCACTTGATAATTTGGTGGAATAAGACTTCCAAGATCAGTTTTTGGACCAATCTTCTCATCAATCATAGCTACATAAAGATCAGAATCAGCAGCCAGAATTTGCAAATTACATATCCCATTCCTCTTCCTAATAGAAGCCAACGTCGTAATTCCATCTTTCAATCCCCAATCAAAGAAATGATCATAAAACTGCAACCAAAAAGTACAACGATAATATAAGTTTCAATGTGTTGAACTTGATTAAGAATACAGTTTGATGAGACGGAAATATTACCACTGAGGGAACACCAGGATGAGTAAGGATATACGCGTATCCTTGCATAACTTTGTCTGAAGGGAATGGCCACATATGTTGTGTTGAACCAGTATCATGATTATCGATAAATGTCACAGCGTTTTGAGGTATAATACCAATCAAACCAGGGGGTTTTCCATCTGAATTCAACTTGCCTAAATTGCCTTGAACTGCATCTTGTAAAATCCCTTTAGTTGGGAAATCAAAAGCTTTTGAACCACCAGCATTTTGGACCCAATTAGCTATAGCATCCCTATTAGTATCCCAGAATTCACTAACTGCAAAATCCGGGGACGTGTTTCCCATATATATCTTGGTGATACTAGGGGCATATCCTTTAACAAAATCGAATCTCCAACCTTCAAATCCAATATCAGATTTAAGCCAATTCATCCAATCTGATAACTCTTCCGTTAAGATGATCGATATCAGGGGCAGCTCCAAAGTCCTCACCAGTATTCATCATTTCCAGTGCCATCAGAATATTGTGTGTCACCTTTGCAAATCATATTCGAGCCCCAATCAAGACGATCATCAGACGTTCCGCCTTCAAAAATGCAGTATATTCCCCTGCTATCTTTTTGATCAGCACATACTGTGGTTTATTACTATATCAGCTACAGCTTTGATCCCCTGCCCATTTAACTCCTTTATAAGATCTTTCAGTTGTTGTCCATTCCCAAACTTGGACGAATCCAACTCATACAATCTCTGTGGCAAAAAATTGTCTGTTATAACAAAATAGAATGAGTGACCTAAAGCCAAAATGCTCTTGAATGTTACCTTGAGGCGAAACAGAATTAGATGGTGGAGGTAACCAAACATGAGTAATTCCAGCATTAGCCAAGTCTGGAACTAAGTTGATGAGAGAGTTGTACCATCCACCTGGCTTATTACTCGATTCCCAATTGAACCCCTAACGAATCATTAAACAAGAAGAAGTAAGTTATATAAATGTGAAAAACTAAGACGATATACAAATCGATACATTGAGGGGGACAAGGGGCACCTGAAACAACAGCGTTGGAGCTGCAAATAGCGGAAAAGGAGAGAGAACTAAACAAAGAGGAAGAAGGAGATTCATTGTTACTTGTGTTGTGTTTTGTTAATTCTAGGGTGATGAGATAAGAATGGCAAGAAGCTCAATTTATAAGGTTTTGGCACAAAAATGTTAAAACTTTTTTGCTTGAATTATGCTTAACCAAATCCAGTCAATTATGCATTATAATGTTTTTGCCTTCAATTAAGAGTTTTTTGGATCATGAGTAATAACAAAATCCAATTCAAAGATGCTTTTTAAAGTTGTTTTCTTCCTATCAACTTATGCATTAGTGTTCTTGTCTACAGTATCCAAAGAAGAAAAGTTGACAAGTTTCAGTTTTTCTTTTTGGCTCATATGTTGAGCCTATAAGACTTGGAGGTGATTTTGTCGCCGTATTAGATTCTGCATAAGTAATATCATCTTTGATAGTTGGTTAGGAGGTCAGCTATACATATATAAAATTAATACGGTGTTCCATTTGCTATTTAGAAATCCGCATAGCCATACATGTATAAGTTATGAGAGAAGCTATGTACTATTTTATGCATTATAGAAGGTGGAATAACCACTACATAAATAGCTAAAATCGATATAACTAACATCTGCATAAAATAATATATAAATTCCCCCATAACTAATCTCTGCATTACTAATAACTCTAACCAACTACCAAATAACCCCTTAGAGAATAGGTGAAATATTTATTAAATCAAATGTAAGGGATAAAGAGTAATTTCAACAAATATTCACTGTAACTAATTAAGCTTACAAGTCTTTTTCAAGAAATATTGTAAAATTTCAGAAGACAATAATGTGGACCAAAACTAGGTACAAGATTTAGTTTGCAATAGAGAAGTCATAATTTAATTGTGAATTGAGCAAGGTCTATCGAATTGAATATAATTTCTTGAATTTTTGGCCTTCATTATGCTGATATAAATTACATTTTCAATCATATAACATTAACACTAAGAACCATTTTGTCCATGGTCACTTTTAGTTTGGTAAATAAATGGTACTACAATATGTTTATGCCTTTTGCTCCCATACAACATAGTCTTGTCCAGAAGTTGCCACCTGATAATTAGGTGGAATAAGATTTCCAAGATCAAGTTTTGGCCCAATCTTGACAATAATTTTGTGATGAATCATTGCTATATAAAGATCAGAATCAGAAGCCATTATTTGCACATTGCTTGTTGCACAAATCTTATTCCTCTTCCTAATAGAGATTAATGCTGAAATTCCATCCTTGAAGCCCCAATCAAAGAAATGGTCATAAAACTGCAACTAAAAACAAGAATTTAGAACTCCTCAGCTACTCGAAAACAAACGAGTCATATTAATATATAAACAGACTCAAACATGGCCTCAGCTGGCAAGTAAACACTCCAACTTTGAGAGTGCACATCTAGACACCTCAACTTGGTTTTATCTGGCAACTAACTACTCCAACTCGTCCCCGTTGTGTCTCGTCACTACATCAAAAATGATCTTTAGCGGCAATTAATTTACGGCAATAGCTCAATTGCCACTAAATATGTATTTTTAGCGGCAATTAACACTCTTTGTATATGTCCCTAAAGCCTTTAGCGACATTGGATCTAATGACACTTAACTAATGCCGGTAAAGGCTTTGGCACTCTTTATTAATGTGTCTATTTATGCCGCTAAAAGTTATTTTTGTTGTAGTGCGTGGACACACGTTGCTAATGTGACACATAAATTTTGGAGGTGTCTAGATGATCATTTTGTAAGTTGGAGTGTTCAATTGACACGGTGTAGACGAGTTGAGCTGTCTAGATGTGCATACTCAAAGTTGGAGTGTTTGTTTATGTATTATGCATATTCTGTATTATGAGAATCGGTCCTAGTTTTATGTTTTTAGTTAGCTTACTACTGAGACCGGCAATGTGAGCAAACTCACACAGGCCGAGTTTCTCAAATTCCCTGGAAGAAATATAAATTTCTTGTAAAATAGACACAATGAGAAATGCATAGAAAGAATTTAGTGAGGAAGGAATTATTATTTTTACCACTGATGGGATTCCTGGATGAGTTAGAATGTATGCATATCCTTGCATAACTTTGTCTGAAGGGAAAGGCCACATATTTTGTGTTGATCCAGTATCATGATTATCGATAAAAGTCACAGCTTTTCGAGGCAAAACACCTATCATCCCAGGAGGTTTTCCATTGGAATCCTTTAATCTCCATAACTGTCCTTGAACTGCAGCTTGAAGAACTCCCTTTGTTGTAAAATCAAAGGCTGTTACAGCCCGCCCCGCATTTTTAACCCAACCAACTAGCTCATTCCTATGATTGTCCTGGTTATATTCCGGTTTCCCGTCCTGGCCATAAGCAAGAGAGTTCCAAAATTCACCAACTGCAAAATCCGGGGACGTGTTTCTCATATAAATCTTGGTAATGCAAGGTGCATATCCCCTAACAAAATCGAAACGCCAACCATCAAATCCAATTTCAGATTTCAGCCAATTCATCCAGTCTGATAACTCTTTCTGCACTCTAGTATTAAGATGATCGATATCAGGGGCAGGTTCAAAGTCCAAACCCGTGTCTGGATTCCCTGTGCCATCAGAATATTGTGTGTCGTTCTTGCAAATGAAAGATGGACCCCAATCAAGCCGGTCATCAGACGTTCCTCCTTCAAAGATGCTGTATATTCCCCTGCTATCTTTGTTATCAGCAGTTCTATGATTTATCACTATATCAGCAACCGATTTGATCCCGTGGTCATGTAAAGCCTTAATAAGAGGTTTCAGTTGTTGCTGATTCCCAAACTTGGAAGCATCCAAGTCATACAACCTTCCTGGCATATAACCTGGCATAAAAGATGGCATAAGCCTTCAAGCAATTCCATTTTGTAACTACTACATCAAATTTTATGGATTGAACTAATAAATAAGTTGTCTAAACTTGAAAGGGTTGGACAAATCATATTTTTATGGGCTAATTTTATCAGCCACAGTCTCACCGAGGCTTGAGCGGGTTGCATGTATTATATTTTCATTGAAATTTAGACCTTAATCTTCCATGGTTATTTTGACTTCATTGATCACTAGGTCACAATCACACCGAAAATTACCTTGAGGAGAAACAGAGTGAGATGATGGTGGTAACCAAACATGAGTAACTCCAGCTTTAGCCAAGTCAGGAACTAAGTTGATGAGAGAGTTGTACCATCCACCTTGCTTATTACTCGATTCCCAATTGAACCCCTAACAAATGAATTCAAAAATTATAGAAAAACTAACATTTTTTTTTTATATACTTGAGCAAGTACATAAACATAGATATACATATACATGGGAAAAGTTTGAAGAAATTAAGGTTCTTGGAGATGGATACCTGAAACAACACCGTCGAAGAAGCAAGCATAGGAAGAATAAAAGAGAGAATTAAACAAAGATGAAAAATGGATTTCATTGTTGTTGTGTTGTGTTGACTCCAAGCCTAGGATGAGGAACAAAAGATGGGCAAAGAATCTCTATTTAAATGTGTTTTAGAGACTGAAAAACTGACTTTTTTGAAAAGTTCACACACTGGGTACAAGATTAACGGACTAGAAATTTTCTCAAATGTCACTCAACTACTACAACAACAATAACATATTCAGTGTAATACCATAAGTAAAGTCTGAAAAAAATAGTGCATGCAGCCTTACAAAAGAGCTTGTCTACGAGAGACCTCGACGTTAAAGTCACTCAACTTTTTGATTTTTCTTAAAGTTTTCATTGTTTTGGTCTTTCTTTTCTCGACTTGCATGCTGAGCGACGAGCGTACAAGACGCGGGAGTTGTGCGGTCTGTATTTAAGTTGTGGAAAATAAAAAATTGAGAATAAGCTTTCACATGTGTGGGGGCACAGGCGCACCATCTAGAATTAGTGGATTCAGAGCGTATATATATTGTAAATGTTGAATCCTTTGATGAAAATTCTGCCTTCTCCACCATGGATTGTGGGCCAGATAAAAAGATGTGGTAGTGCTAGAACAAAGGTGGATTTGAAAAATCATTATGCTCGAAGTGACTTCCTGAATGGTGGGGATGACCAGAGAATAATTCAGTGACATCATGAAAAAAAAAAACAAGACCAAATTGGAGAAAAGAGGGTGCATAATCGAAATAGAAATTGATCGATCGTATCTATCGAAAACAGTCTCTCTACCTCTACCTCTGAGGTTGGGACTACACTGGGTATGTTGTTGTTGATGATCGATCATCTGAAACAGGCTTAAAAAACAATAGACTCAGTAACTCATAATCTGATTGCAGAAGTATCAACAATATTCATGAACTTTATCATCCATTCGTAGATTCATTTAGAAAGCTTTACCATTTCTGCTTCCCTTCAATGGCTTATCATTAGCTACAGAGCATCAATAATCAAATGCTACTATGATAAATAAAGCTAATTCAACCAACACCGCAGAAGGTTGAATCAATTTATCATACAGTCACAGACAGCAAATTACACTGACTTGTATGAAACAGAATATTTAACGAAGCACATAATCATAATACTGAAACATCATCAGTAATATTATAAGCTCTTAGACATGATCATAAGGCTCGGTGATAATGGAAGAGCATATAAAAATCATACTGTATGATGAAGTTGCTTTGAGCACAATAGTAAGCCAAGTGAAGCTAACAACTCTTATAATTTCTAATGCTACAGATATATACATAAATTTCAAATCTGTAACAAGTTTTGGCATTTAAAAGAAGGATCTTTCGGATCAACTAACATGTCAATCCACGATAAGGTTTCTGTGAGATGTAACGTTGAATAATCATCCAAAATTCAACAAACAAATAGGTTTAACTAGCATTTGGTTACGTCACCATTGCAAATGAGCAGCGTTTCATCAAGCAGTTCCAACAGAGTTTCGAATAACTACACTTAATTCCAGTAGTAGTATTAGCCAACTATCAAGGACACTTAGACAAGACGATGCTAATATAATCAGATCTCCGCTAATGCCACAGATGGATGAATCACTTTATCTTACAGTCACAAACAACTATTACAAGACTTGTATAAAACAGAATAACTAATGCAATATCAGCTTTCATCATCTGTAATATGATTTCAGTATAAAATGATAAGACATTAATAAGGCTCTAACTGCGAGTCTGCCACAGTAAAATGCGAACATTTATACTCAGTTCCTTTAATATAAACCCAGAATTCCAATACTACGTCATAAAGGAACACATAATTATACCTAAGAACAGACAGATACATTAAAATTCCTCCATAATTTCTTATCGTATTATCTGATTTCGTGACTCGAGAGAAGAAAACCTAAATGAACAGTCTTTCTACTGACATTTAGCAAATTTGTTCACATCTTTGAGGGCTTTGGGAAAATATCAGGTGTGAATTTCTGAGCTGCACTTATGCTGCCCTTAATCTTCATTGCACCCCTGCATCAAGATCCAATCGAAAACGACAAATTACCAAAAAGCTCGAAACTTTTAGGGGGCCAAAAAGTATAAAAAATCCCAAAAATTGGAAAGAGCAAAGAGAACCTATACTGTTCAAACTCTCCAAAAATGCAATCACACTGTTAGATCCTCCAAAAATGTACTACTCTACTAATTCTCGAGGATCCAACACGCACCCCTCGGACATTTTTGATGAGTCAGAGCAACATAGAATTGAACAATAATAGTACCTCATAAAAGCAATTTGAGGGTTCATTTTCCCAGTGGCAATCTTCACAAAATCACCATCAGTAAATGAAAAAGTTGCATCAGGCTTCCCACCTTCATATGACCCTAAATTCCCAAATAACAAAATACCCAAATTCAATTCGGATCCAAAATATTCAATTGGAAACTGATAAATCTGGATCCTTTCAACATAAATTCTCTACATATGTTGCTATATTATTCCAATAATGATTTTTAAAAAAGTCGAAAAAATTGAAAAATAGCCTAACCTTCCTTTGTTTCTCCTTTCTTCAGATCAACAACATATACCTTCTCATTGAATCCAATTTTCTGCCGATCAAAAAATTAAAAAAAAAATCAAATTAATACAGAAAAAAAACTACATATATACATGAATATAAAAATTAGGGGAAAATTAAACCTTAGGTGCGATGTTGATTTGGTAAACGAGACCAATTTTCTTAATGAGTTCCTTTCCAGCATCAGTAGAAAGATGAAGTTTCAATTGATCGAATATAGCATCTGATTTGAGCTGAGTAGAAGTTTCCGCCATGGCTGATATTGATGCGAAAAGTAAGGTGTGGGTAAAAGAGGAATAGAGAATTATGAGGTAGAGAAAGAGTAATTCCTATTATATATATAGAGTAGCAGTAGAGTATTAATGGGAGATGGAAATTTGGAATTTGGTGGAAGAAAGATTAATTTTTTTTTTGCAGTTTTGGTTACCAACGAAGAAGACGAGTAATAACTGCAAGTAAGATAAGTAGGTGACAAGAGATGGACACGCAATTCAATGTACAAGATTAGTCATTTATTAATATATCATCCTCCGTTTCTATTTATACATCGTTTTTACTTTTAGAAAAAAAATATATTCATCTCACACAAAATCATTGTATAAATAACATTATTCTTCATATTTTACTTAGAGAGTTATTAATCTTGAAAATATAAATTTGACCAACTTAGGAAAACTAAATAATTAATACATTTTTATTAATTAATTTAATTAATCAAAGTAAATTAATTTATGTTCATTTATTAAAAACTTGATTTTAAGAGAACACTAAATAAGGGTATAATGATAAACTTACATAGTTTTTTAAGAAATGTGAAACCTAAAATAGTGACATAAATATAGAAACGGAGGTAATAAAGAATTATTTCATTTTAAGAGTGTTCAATTATCAAAAGATACTCGCTCTAGTTCATATTAACTGATTTATGAAACTATTAACTATTTTACATTTTCTAGTTGAATAGTTTGAAAATAATCAAAAAGATAATAGTGAAAATAACTTACAATTAATGTGTCAAAATCCAATAACTTACTTAATATGTATTAGAAAGAGTATTTAATAAATAAGAAAATTTTGATAAATTATAAGCACTTTATATTTATTATTTTTCCCATGAAGTAAAATACTTATTTTGAGACAAAAAAAGTACGGTGAAAACGACCCCACAAATCGTAATAAGGAAAAAGAAAGAAGGGAAGCCAACAAATAGTTGGTCAGTGGCTAAACAAAATAGAAGCTTCTCATTTGCTGCCAATTGTAATTGTACTAGATTGAATGGGCTTTGTTTTGAGCCCCATTATGTTGATACTTTGGGCTTTACTCAGATCCATATACCTACTAGCTAGGTGCATGGGCTAAATCCAAAACTTAGTTCAATGAGCTTGGGGTGATGAATAGGGAAGAAATTGCTAGGGTATAAGGTAAAATAATTCCTAGAGTTTGATTGGAGGTATTAGGTAATTTTTTGGATTATTTATCTCATCATTCATACCATAGTGATGCGATAAGTTTATCCCATAATTTATCACCCTCTAAAGGCGTATCTGCATTTGTCACGCTCAGTTCATTACAATCTTAAAAACAACACAATTATGTTGATGATTAAAACTAGCCATTTGTCTTGTTATTTTCCCTTGTTGTATTCAGACGTTTGGAAAGGAACACTTAACATTCAATGTGTAGTTTCTCAATACATTGTTTTTTTTCTAATACATCCTACTAAACGATCCCTTAAAATTTGAAATTTAAATTTTGTATCCGCTAAGCATTTGACGGATGGAAAATAGAAAATCAGCAAATTGATTGGTTTAAAACCTGTAAAGGGCCCATAATGTGAAGTGGATAAAATGATAGTAGCCGAACGTGTCCTTTTTCTCATCCAAATAAAAATTGCTTCTTTATTGCTGTGTTGCAGAGTCGCGCCATTGCTGCTAACTGGTAATTTACAGATCCCTTCTAAAACTTACTCTATTTGATCATATCCCTTTTGTTTCTTCCTCTTATTGATTCAAAATTTTGCTCTGTTTTTTTAGTTTACCAATTTAAAACTGTTACCTGATTTATCTTATTGGTTGAAGACTAATTATACGGCTTCCGTCCTTCGTATTTTAGTTTGACTGAGCGCCGAGTTAAAAAATTAAGGGAGATATTCGCGAAAAATGTTGGAATTGAAACACTTACTAATTATATAGAAAAAGGAACTCTTTTCGGCACAAACCAAAAAGGAAAGTAAGACACTTGAATTGGGAGGGAGTATCTAATTAAGGGTTCATTAACTCATGCTACTATTTGCTTGTGGGCATTCTTTGTTTTGTCTTCATCTCTACTTGAACTTGTTATGTACCAATGTTTATAGGTTAAATTGAGCTCTATCATTAATAGACTAGTCTTTTGGTTGGGCTCTACTGTTTGGTCTATAACATTGTTATCAGAGCGGGTGGATCAATGCTTTGTGGCCGCTATTGGAATTGGTGGCGTGGACCAAGAGGGATGCCAACCATGACCAACGAAGTCGTTGGTTCTCAAATGGGGTAGATTATATTCAGATGTTTAAAAACAAACAATGTTAATCATTCAGTGTTAAGATCTACATACAAAATCTTAATCATTCAAATGTGCATTCAGATTCAAATTCAAATATATTAATCTTAGCGAAAACAAATGAGGCCTTAGCAGGTATGACCAAGGTGAACAGACGAAGAAAGATATAGCTAGACTTAGAACCATTATAGCATATTGAATCCTTCAAAGCTCATATTTTGTTATAGACTCCACTTTTTGCTGGAGCAAGAGTTTTTAACTCTTCGTTTCCTAATGTGGCATATTCGATCTGCATGTAAAGAGACTTGTAGAGCATATTTTATTTCTGTTGAAGTGCAGGATCATGCTGAAATGGATACAATTACGTGTTTGTGTTCTCTAGTTTTGTAGTTGTAGATGTAGCAAGATGGTTTCTTCTTGACCTCACAAACATGCTTCTGCTTGATTGTTTGTTTGTTTGTTTTAATCAGTGAGAATCAAGCTGATCTTTTTTCTTTTATCTGTTTTTATCCTTCCTAGTTTACAAATTTATGAAATACATGTGGTAGCCTCTTTATTGTAAACAACAAAATTTCTTTTTCCCTTTCGATTCCTGAAAGTTTGCCTTCTGATTTCAGCAGACTCTACAGTTTAATCTTATTAATGAGAATTTGATCTGATAAACCACAAGGAATTGTCGCTTTATTATGTGTGGATGTTAGCTTTTTCTTGTCGAAAATCTCTAAGAGCTTTCCATCTGGAGGAAATATAGTTCTTAATACAGACTCATGCAAAGACTAAGCATTCTTGATTGGCAGTGTAACTTGAGTTTTCGAAGCATAAATCTACTAGATGGTGAATCAGCCCATACATTGCTTCACTCATTTTCCTGTAGAAGAAGCAGTGAATCATATCATCCAAAGACAAGACTTTGTTCAAAACTTAGACATGCAGATCCGAATGTCACACTCCAAAGTCTAGTGCGCCAATGCTCAGAAATTCAGAGCATGGTTCATGACAACATTGATGAACTACTTGACGAAGAGGACGAGTTATGTCCTGTTGAATGTGTAAGAGAATTTAAGACTGATGAGGAATTCTCCATAATATTGGAAAAGGCAAAAAAGGCTGGTTCTTTGGTTGTGGTAGACTTTTTTCGCACCGCCTGTGGCAGCTGCAAGTACATAGAGCAGGGGTTTCAAAAATTATGCAGGGGAGCTGGTGATGAACAAGCACCAGTTATCTTCTTAAAACACAATGTAAGTACTACATTAGACTTAACATTAGAAAGTAAAAGCCTCGATCACTTCACTTCATCTCTTCCACGTAGAAATCAAACATCACGAGGATGTTTGACAAACAAATGGTTATCTACATTTCTCCTTGTAGGTTTTGGATGCATTTAAACTGATATTAACCTATTCATTGCATTTTTTGGTCGAAGCATGGAGCATTTCTGTATTAGTCGAGACTTGTTAGTAGCAAATGCATCTCCCTTTCACTTTTTTCCTACAATGGAATGAAAGATAGTGTGACTAATCATTCCCGTCTCTCCAGGTGATCGATGAGTATGATGAACAATCTGAGGTTGCTGAACGACTGCGAATCAAGGTGAAACATTTTAATGGCTTAAAATCAATTTAGAAGTCTTCAATGCAACTAGAACTTTTACGTCTCGAATTGCTTAGGCTACAAAAAATTACTTATCTCAAATTTGATTGACTTTATGCAGACAGTACCTCTTTTTCACTTTTATAAAAATGGAGTCCTATTGGAAGCTTTTCCCACCAGAGACAAAGAAAGGATACTTGCAGCTATTCTTAAATACTCTGCTCCAGCTTCGGCAGATGCTTGAATTGATCTGGTTTGCACTTGCTTCTACATAATGTTAGTGCTTCTGTATAATCATTCTTGGTGCTCAGCACACATTGAAACAATTTCTACCTTACCACATCTGTATTATAATATCTTTGTACTTGTTGTTCTACTTAAATAAGCATCTATACTGGATATTCTTGTATATGGATAGTCCTTTATTTATATCCTTTTTGTATCGAATGCCACTCCTGTGCTTCATAGCAGTATACCTAGTTGGACTATGTTGTTATCGGCAGATGTTGCTTTTAGGACTCTGGCACCTTATGAGAAATCAAAGTTTTCGGGTTCCTAGGACTCCGAGCACATCCTTAGAGGCCAGAGCCAATCCTTCTCCCACAGTTAAAATGGCCAAAATTCTGGAGTAGTGAACTGTAGGAAAATTTAGAATGATTAGCAAAATGAATTCAAGCAGCTGCTGAAAAGCATTAGATGAAAACTTCTTTATAGAACCTCGAATTCGAGTTTTTACCATGATTTATCTCTTATATTTTCATTAAGTGGGGAATTTTGAGAGGTGACAACTGCAAATTTACATGTTATATGATGCATAAAAGCTAGACCTAATCAAACTAGTTCATATGAGTCACTAAAGGTGGAATCCTAATGTATTGGCTGCAGCTCTAACCTCATGTTGTAAATAGATCATGGCTTGGATCTTGGTATGTATTTCTGTCATTTTGCCCCCTAAAATGAAATGCAGTGTTAAGTTCTAGCTAAGATGCCATCTCTTTCATCCCACTGTTCTTTTCGGGAAAAGCTTCTCTACCTCCACGAGGTATGGATACTGCATACACTTCACCCTTCCCAGATCCACTTGTGGGATTTCACTGGGTACGTTGTTGTTGTTCCATCCCTAAATATGCATGAAACACCAAAAACTATTTCAGTACCAAATTACTTGGTTTTTCTATCCATCTAGACCTACCAAAAGTTGTTTAGTTCCCACATCTGTAAGTGATGGGTTCTTTGGTCTTTTTTATTTAGTCTTGGGCAACTCCCATCTCATGAGCTAGCTTTTGGGGTGAGTTAGGTTCAAGGTCCATTTTCTTTTCATGGTATCAGAGTTAAGTCCATCCCGAGTCGCAATTTACCCGATATTCGATCCTCATATTATATTTGTTCACACTCCACAGTTCAACTCATGGACGTGTCCAAGATATTTGTTCACACTCCACAGTTCAACTCATGGACGTGTCCAAGAAGAAGGGCGTTGAGTTCCCAGGTCGGTGAGTGATGAGTTACGTTCATTAATCACTTTATATGTTTTTTGAGCAATCCACATTTCATGGGCTAACTTTTAGAGTTGACTTAGACGCAAAGTCCATTTTCTTATTACAAGTTATGTCATTTTCTATAAGAACATGTAAGAAACGGTAAAATGACAATGTAAAAATTAAATAGGAGTACTTTCTAAACATAGAAATGTATCAATCTTTTTAAAATAGACGAAACAAGAAAGGAATACCAAACTAATTGAGGCCTATCTCATATCTCCCTTTATTATTAGTTCTTTACCCCATCTTCCTCAGTTAAAACTCAGTCTATATTTTGAGAAGAACAACAAACAATTGATATCTTGATTGATGAGTCATGCTTTTGTTAAATGTTTCCTATGTAGGAACTCTCATTCAAGAGCATTATCTCTTCTCTCTTTTTTTGTCTCATTTGATGTCCAATATTTATATTGGAGTTCAACTAATCCGAAATCAAATCAAGAAATCTTCATTACAAATAAAAACGCTCCTTAACAAAGATGAATTCAAAAAGAGTACATGCAGTGAGCCAGAAGGGTAAAATTCTTCAAAAGCCACAAACTCTAGTAGCCACATTTTAGCACATTGT
>JAJONR010011708.1:0-11347 GCA_029582245.1 Solanum etuberosum | reverse complement strand
TGGGAAGAGGGAGGAGATATCTTTGGAAAACCAAAGTCTTGACAAAAGCTTCCTAACTCTGAGGATGAAAGCTTGTTTTCTTTCTTAAGCTGTTCCTTTAGCTTAAGATCGGTGCACAATTCCATTGCGACCACGTTGATGATGCTAACAATGTCACCATAAGTAAGATGGTTGTAAGGAATCTTTCCTTCACATCTATCTCTGATTTTTGTTCTGAATTTCTCTCCGAATAACGGGGGAAGTCCACTTATGAATCTTTCTTTCCAAAATTCATTATTACAGTCTTCACGTATCATAACCTTTGCTATGAATACGTCTTTATACCATTTGAAATCTGTCAATTTCTTGCAATGCAGATTGTTGAGGATTTCTAAGCTCCTATCTTGGAACAGTTTTGGTTCACCTAGATTCCCATATGTACTTGCACTCCATTCTTTCAATTTGAACTTCAGGGCCTTTAACTTGGAAGCTAAAATATAATCAGGCTTTCCTTCAAAAACGAAGGATGACCACCATTCTTTGATTCTTTCATTAAAACCATCAGTCTCCAGCCACCACCCTTCAAACTTGAAATAGGATTTTGTGTGAATCCAACTGCCACTTGTTAGTGCAATTGGTGTATGATCTCTGTTGGATCAGACCTACATACACCATAAGAATGGAAAATATCTTATGCAATAAAAAGAGTGAGTGCAGTCTAAAGCTCAGAAAGTACTATGTCTTTGACTGTGATCTTGAGATTTACTAGGGAAATAATGGGAAACAGTTTTCATTTTCTGATATTTAGAGGTTCTCATTGAACTGGTATGTATGTGCTGTTTTGTGATGCACCACCAATTAGCTTGTTTCTGATAGAACCATTATTTTTCAAAAAGAAAGATGTGAAAAAGTAAAGAAATATAATTAATGCACTATATGTCTTTCTCCTTATTGTGAGCCCCATTCCAAGTCCCTAAATGGTTTTGTTCTCTCTGTAGGTTTTAAGCCGGAAGTTATATCTCCCAGCAAAGCTGTCACCGGGTACCAAGTATGTGTACTTTGCTTTTTATAGTATTAGTGCTATGGAAATTGATCGTTCCTCTTTTTGTGTTTTTTAGTTACTACGAAAAAGTGAAAAGAGGCCCATTATACCGATATTCTAAAGTTTTCTTTCAGATATAGTGATTGAGGTCTTTTTTTTTGTGAGAAGGCTTAACATTTTTTGTATAACTTTGCTGCATAAGAACTGCAGCTGTCCATACATACAAGGGAATATAGGAAGATGTACTAAGCTATAACCTACTTACAGAGATCCTAGAACATCAACAGAAGATTCTATGTCTTCCATAAATTCATGTTTACACCAAAGTAGAAAAGGGCTAGACACTTCATCTTTAGTTTCTGGATAGAGCTATGATCGTCTTCAAAGCACCTTTGATTTCTCTCTTTCCAAACTGTCCACCAAATGCAAGCAGGGACAATCTTCCATCTTTCTTTATGTTTTGAGTGAGTGTTATATTTGTTTCAGCCCTCCAACACTTCAAGTGTATTCACCCACATGATCCCTTTTAAATCAAGGAAAATCCTCCAAAGTTGGTTCAGTTAACTTGCAGTGTGAAAAAGATGGTTGGTTGTCTCTGATTCCTCTCCGCACATATATAATCTAGAGCATAGGGTGGAAACCCCTTTTCTTAAGTCCTTCATGAGTTACGACCGCTTTCCTGGCCACGACCAAGTGAAACAAGCCACTTTGTAAGGAATTTTGACTTTCCAGATTAGTTTCCATCGCCAACAACTAATCTGGTTGTTAGAATGATTGAATTCCTTGTAAGCTGACTTGATTGAGTCTCCCTTGTTTATCCACTTGCCATATAAGACTGTCTTCCGGAGAGGAGGTGCCTTTGAATAGATTTGAGAGTGTTATAGAATTCTGCCAAGTTATTCTTGTGTAGTTGGTGCCTCTGTGAATTGTTTTCCCTTTGTCTCATTTCGTCCTAAATTTATGGTTCAATCTTTTGGAAAGAGAGTACATTACCCATCCCAAGTAGTAACAATAATAAATAAAGAACCAAAAAAGTTGCATCCACTTTTTAATACCATTCCTATCTACCCCACGGTGTACGATGTGCTATGCTCTAAATTATCATGCCACCATATTCATTATGTAATAATATGGAAGAACAATTAGTCATGGACCAAAGCTTTAGCTTGCTGCATCATTTCTCCTATAGTCCTCCTATCACTCTGACCTTGTCCCACATGACCACCTGGAATGCAATTTTTTTAGCTCTCCATGTTATCAAACTTTTTTCTAATGGTGGTAAGGTGTTGACAAGTTTCCAACCTTAGAGGCTTGCCACTGCAGCTATAATATGTCTGTGGGTAGGGGTGACAAATGGGTGGGTCGAGTTGGATATGTGCGGGTCGAAAATGAGTCCGGTTAAAATGGATAAAGTATTTGACCGGCGCATATTTGATTTGGATAAACCAACGGATAATATGGATAATACATATTATTATCCATATTATTCATTGCTTCTTATTATAATAAGAAACAAATATGTTTATTTCAATGGTAGTTGTACAGGTTTGGTCCATCAATAGTAGTTATTTATACTATTATACAGAGAAAATAATATCAATTTTGAAATTTCAAAATGGATGTTTCCGGTCAAATTAAGTATATTCTAATTTCAAGTTAGTCGGATCGTACTTAATAATAATATATAGCAGCCACTTATGATTTGAATATATGTAAGAAAGGATTTAAATTTAAATTTTATAAACTCATTTTTTCCAGTGTTGTTTAATTACATTACCATCCAAACTGTTCTGAATAACTTTGTTAGTTAAGAGAGATGGGGTGGGGATTCGGGATTCAGGTTCCATTCTGGAACTCGTTTCGGGGCGGTGAACTTAAGGAAAGTTTTAAAAGTATTTTCCTTATTTAAGGAAATTTTTGAAAAATATTTTCCTTTATGTATGGAAGTCATTTTCTTAAAATTACAGGAGAATAAGTCCATTTGAAAAATACTTTTCAAAACACTTGAGCCAACCAAACATGAGAAAACTGAAAAAAAGAATTTCTTCATACCAAACACATTCTTTATAAGTGTACTTTTTAGAGGTTCTTACACCCTTACATACTCTAAGGAGTGTGCAATTGGTGGATACCCATGAGTTATCATATTTTATGATGGATAATATGGCTTAATCTATATTTGACCCACTTTTAAATGATAGGATACCCTATATGGGTTGAGTCGTGCGGATAACCATTAATTTAACCCATTTTGCCACTTCTATCTGTGGGCGAGGAAGTTTTCTTCGACCAACTTTAAAATTATATTAGTCCAATTGCTTCCACCTTTATCATTTCTGTTTTCCTGGCCATGTCACTAGCATGTAACATGAGTTGCTACAATTTTTTCTTATTCTTGTGATTTCCAGGGACGACGATCTACCACTTATTGTGGCTATTGACTTACAGCCTATGGCTCCCATTGAAGGTGTTATTCAAGTACAGGGTGATATAACAAATGCTAAAACAGCTGAAGTGGTATGGATTCCTATGTTGTTCCATCTTTTTATTATAGAAATTTTGATTGTGAAGGTTGGTGTGTAACCAAAAGCAAATCCAGGATTTAAATTCTACAGGCTCAACTTTTAAGGTTCCTAGCATTGTAACCATTTTATTTTCAAAATTACGGGTTCATATGTACTATTTGTTGCAATTCGAATCGATTTCAACCTGCACTTTTGCCATGCTCGGCCTTGTTCTTCCTTTAGTGGCCACATCCATTTCCATGGGTACTCCAACTGGAGTTTGGAGATGAAAGGGGAGTTTTGGTAAGAGTACCCATACCGTAGTTAGAGGACTGTCTTCCTCTGGAGTGAAATCCGGCGTCCATTGGCTTAACCACATAGGCTGACCTTCCACTCAATCACATGTTTGAAGTATACCGCTCTGAAATCTCTTCATTATAGACATCAATAAACACATTTTTGTTTTCGTAGACCCCTATTTTGATCGATCCTTTGATAGGAGTAGCTTCTTTTACAGCAGCTCGAATCGTCTCAATTTGGGGTCGCATTTTTAGAAATCTTCCATTGATAGTGTATTTGCACTGGCCATAATACCATAGTAGTCCTCCGCTTCAAATATGATGCCTTTGTGGTTTCAGCCTTCACTGATTATCTTTTGCGTTCTAGGTCAATTTGGGAACCTGCTACTGCCTGCATATAGTTTCTCTTTGGTGGAATAGATTCATGGGTTACCATCGGAATTCCTGTGGGATCAAGGGGTTGCATGGACGTGCCGGTTGAGGACTGGACACCCTTCCATCGGGTGGCACGTGAGTTTTTGGCACGGTGGAAAGGGTGTTTGTTACAGTTGGTGTTTCAGAAGTGAGAGAGTATTTTTTCTTGTGAATCAGGATAAGTGGGTTAAATGGAATCTAAATTCCCGATTTCAGCACAAAAGAGATGTGTTATGAACTCTGGTTAATGTTTCAGGACATGGTTAATAGAGTGGATGAAAGGAACATGCACTTTATATCAGCAATTTTGAGGACATTGTTCGTTTCCATTTTACGTCTATTAGACACAATGCTCAGAGAAAACTAAGAGGTTAAATTTGGAAAGAATGCTGCTAATTTGGAGTCCAACTATATCATTGATAATTCTCATGTGATTTAAAATTCGATGTGAAATTCAACTTGGTTTTGTCTTCTTACACCTTGATCTGTTTCGGTAATCGGCTGAACCGGTAGACAAATTACTATTATAACACGAGCATGAACCATGACTTGTAAGCAAATGAAAACATTAAGTATTATTATTATTATAACACGAGGCATGAGCCATGACTTATAGCAAATGAAAGGATGGTTTCTACAATTTGCTAAAAAAATAACCTCACCATGCTACTCAATATGTTGTAAGATATTGGGCTTCTTATCTTAATGTGCTAGTATGTTCTATTATCTTTCTTTGTAAATGTTCTCTTATTTGTTCTTCTCGTTTTTCGAGGAGTATCCGAGGAGATATTGGTACTATGTTATTTCCCCTCATACTTGTGGTTAACAGTTTATCAACATCATTGTCAAAAAATTTAACAGGTTATTAGACATTTTGATGGATGCAAGGCTGACCTTGTTGTCTGTGATGGTGCACCTGATGGTAAGAAACTCAACTACCCTGATACATTACGTTGGTATTTGCTGTATTTGATGAAACTAATCCGTGCTTATGTTCTTATGTTGCAGTAACGGGACTTCATGACATGGATGAATTTGTTCAATCCCAGCTGATATTGGCGGTTAGTTTCTTAGAGAAATTGTTGGAATTGATTAAGTGGTTATCATTCACCTATATCTATATGTATATGTATGTAGTGAAGTCGTAGTTGTTTTCATGCCTTGCTGCATGCCTGCATCTGTTAAAATATCAGTGTTGTTGTGCCAAATTTAGTTGATGCAAAGGGTTGTCTAGGAATACTTGAAAGCTCATTTAGGAGTTAATGGCTGGATGTCTGGAACAAATGCCTTTTTGGTGATCTCCACCATGAAATCGGCTTTCTTTGGAGAAAGATAACGAATTATTCTTCTATCTGGTGATGTTATCTCTCTATTCCTAATATGTTGCATATATAGATTACTGAAAAAGGAAAACATGTTTCTGTATGTTATCTTGCTTGGTTTTATTTTTTTGGTATCCTGCTTATATTGTTTAGTTTTTCCTTGAACGATCAATTATATGTGCTTAAAGAGATGTTTCTCTTATAAACCTACCAAGTTGTTCTCAGTCTCCGTCTGGAGGTATCTCAGTTGTCACATGGGTGGTTGAACTTGCAGGGCCTAACCATAGTCACTCACATACTAAAAGAAGGCGGAAAATTCATAGCAAAAATTTTTCGAGGAAAAGACACAAGCCTCCTTTACTGTCAAGTTAGTTGCTCGTGTTCTCATTATTTCTGGATTTAGTTTCTTAACTCGGTCAAAATCTTGTTTAATCTTCAGAGGAGACCTCAGTTTAATGTTTTCTGCTGTCAGATATTCTACATTCTTGCATTTGTCTGATTAGTGAATTGCTGATTTTTTACTTTCATACTGCAGCTAAAACTATTTTTCACGGAAGTGACTTTTGCTAAGCCAAAAAGTAGTCGCAATTCTAGCATAGGTGAGTAGATTATGTTTTCTACCTTGTTTATGTGGCAAATTTTCCTGTGAATGCAACCCATTCATTTGACAGCTCTTGTAAATGTTATTAATGTTGTCAATTGTCATATTTCATCAAAACTTAATGTTGTCGATTATGATATTTCGTCAAAGCTTTAATGTTGTAATATTTCAAAGATTTCAGTCTTTGCTTTATGTCCTTGCAATCTTGAAAAAAGGTTCCCCAGTTTGCACAGAAAAAACTTTAAAATATTTACGGCTTTCTATTGCCATAAAATATTTCTGCAGGGTTTGTTCATATATGCAAGCTTAAACTCCTCTTTTCTATGAATTAATGGAAGGTGTTTAGGAATTATTAAGAGTCAATGAGGCATATCAAATGCAAATCGGAATGAACTTGTATAGTTCTGGTCGAGAAAGATTTGTTAAAGCAAGACTAGAATTGCTATGTAGCATAAATCTAATTCAATCTTTCCGCTGTTCAGAGGCATTTGCAGTTTGTGAAAATTACTCTCCACCTGAAGGATTCAATGAGAAAGACCTTCATCGCCTTCTTGAACAAGTCGGAAGTCCATCAGGCACTGAGGATCTAGGTAATTTCGATGTGCAGATGCTTCTTCTCTAAATTGCCTTGTACTTCGCTCTAACTCTAAATTTTGCCCTCGTATGATTATGGAGGTAAGTTGTGGATCTTAAATCTGCTTCTTGCATTAGATCTTAAATTTTGTGATGAAGCACTCTATATCATTTTGTTTGTGTTGGAGCAAAGTTTTCTAGTTGCTGTTTTTTATGTTAGAAATAACGTGGCTTCCATTTTTCGAGTGCTAGACTAGATGCAATTCCGATTATAATTGTATTTAACATTATCTTCCAAACATCTGTTACATGACAGATTGCAGTAGTGGATGGCTTGAAGGTCCTAATAAGGTGTATATCCCATTTCTGGCTTGTGGAGACCTGAGTGGATATGATTCAGATCGTTCATATCCGCTTCCTAAATCTGCAGATGGAACCTATCAATGTTTAGATCCTGTACAACCTCCGATTGCACCACCGTATAAACGAGCTCTTGAAATGAAAAAAGCTTCAAGTCAAGGAATCCATAATCTAGACAAGCTTTCTCTTGGCCCCTGAGCAAGAACAGTTCTCTTCTGCGACGTCTCAAGAGTAAGGGCTCCATCTTGTTTTAATTGAATGTGTTTTAGTAGACTTTAGAACCAAATGAGAGACATATGTCTTGCCGTGAACCAAGCCTGATATTTAAGTAGAGAAGGGTAGATGAGCGAGCCCATTATTACCAAGTTCCAAAGTTGAAAACGAACTTATTTTTCAGACATCATGATAGTCACACACTTGTGTAATAGCAAATTTATTTATACTTGGGTATTTAAATCTTGAATTAACTGACAATGATCAATGGTTATGAAATTATTTTCATAATGAAAACGTAATTAATTGTGTGGTAACTTGTTTTGTTTTCTCTAACGCTTTGGTGTGTTTCCATGTGAATTTGAGTGTGCAACAAGTATTTCTTCCCCTTTTCCAGTCTAACAAACTAACAGACTCGTTTTGTTGGGAACAAGTTATTATCAGTTATACCACCCTCAATGTGGGATAAGAATAACCCTACTATTGCGGGATAACTAATCTTGAGATAGGTTATCCCATGATTTTATCAAACATGGAATAAACTCATTATGAAATTAGTTATCTATTATCCGAGGCCGTAGTGGTATCTCTTTTATTTGTATTTATAATGAATTTTTTTAAAATTAGGTCATTTATTATATATTAAGATAATTTAAAATAAATTTATGTTGGGTGCACATATTGTGTAAAGAATAGTCATACTATCAAGTTAAGTTGACCTACTACGTTTAATTTTCCACATCAAACTTGACATGATAATCCAAAAAATAGAATTGAAAATACAAAAAAATTATTTCCGATATATTCTCGAATTAATTAACGCTCTTTCTTGGAACCCCACTACATGTCTCTTCATCAAATTACGGGAAATAAAAGTTAGGTATGAAAAGAAGAAAATAGTATGATATGTTGACATTCATAAAGCCACCACTTTTACTATATATTTCAATAAATAATCCATTTAATTAATTTTACTTACTCTTTCATATCAAATTAACTCTTCTTAACTTTTATTTCCAATATATTTATTCAATACAATATACAACTCAAATTTTAAAATTTTAAGGTAACATTTTTCTAAATCCTTGAAGAAGATTTTTAATTTCCTTTTTAGACAAATGAAAATTCATAAATAATGAAATATATTGGTGATTACTCCATGTTCTAAAATACTTATTATGTTTCATTTTTAATAGTTAAATTATATAATTTTTTATCATTATTTAAAATACATGTTTTTCATCATATTAATAATAATAAAATAATTTATAATACTTTTCTTATAATTTTAAAATATCTAAATTATAAATTTAAAAATACAAAATTAATTTAATTCAATTTAATTTTTAAAAATTAGACAAATTAACTTTTGAAAAACGATCTTAAAAATTAATTACATGAGACATAGATGATAAGAGTATATCATCAATCAACATTCACCTAGTAAATAAAGTACAACAAGAAAAAGGAGCTAACATTTTTTTTTTAATATAATAATAATAATAATAATAAAAAAAAGTAACTACACAAAAATCTTCAAATATCAAACTAAAATCCGTGCGTTACAATATGAGATTTTTTTTCTTCTACTTCTATGCGACTCTAAGTGCTAAAACAATAGCTAAAGTAACTAAAATCTTTTCTTGTGTGCAACTTAATTCCTACTAGCCCCGACGCAACAATAAAGTTATCTCTCTATAATTCATAGATCATGAATTCAAATCATAAAAACAATCACTGGAGTGTGACTCTTATATATGATGCTTTGTGTCCTTCATCTACATAATTACATGAACATAAAAAAAAAAAGTATAGTAATATATTTTTAGCAAGTAGTGCTAGAAACAGAACTAGATCTATGTAAAGAAGAAGAAGAAGAATTTAAGAATTCAATACAATCTTCAATAGCTTGAGCTCTTTGTGAATCATGAATTAATGTTTCTGCATAAGAACGTGACCTTGTTAAACTTGTTGTTGTTGATGATGATACTTTACGTGATGACCTTTTTTTTCTATTTGAATTTGAAAGGAAATTTAGTGCACTAGCCACTTTTATTCCAATATTCTTTACAAAACTAGCCACATATGATGAAGAAGAATAACTCTTTTGAACCCTACAATTCCAATTACATGACTTCTTTTTAAAGTAGAAATTTGTGGCATTGTTTTGGTCAGGGCTCAAATTTACTCTTCTACTCATTTTTTTGGTTTTCTTTTGGTGTGTGTGTGTGTGTGTTTTCTTGGAAGAGTGGGAGAGTTTGTTGTGATATATGAAGAAGAGAGGCAGTTGGGAAAAATGATGTGATGTATTTATTGAGAGTTCAAGAGAGAGAAAAAGATACTTCTCCTGTTACGATACTTCCTCTATTCCAATTTATGTGATACATTTCATTTTTTAGAGTGAAACAATCGAGAATTTATTCATGGAATCTTCAAAAAATTCAAAAGGAATTTATATATTTGTAAGCTACGTAAAAAGTACTAGAAATCATAATAATTAATAATTCAAAATATTTCAAAATGTATTACATAAACTGAGACAAAGAAAGTATAATTTATGTGATAGAATTTAAATTTTATGAGTCAGATAATATACGTTGTAGGAAGGCGTTGATTTATTGGTATCTTAGGGAAAATCATCTGCACCAATGTAAAAAAAAAGAAAAGAAATTCAACATTTTAATAGTAGCGAGGAGTCATAGGAATTAATATTTAAAAAATTAATTTTAAAAATTTAAAAAGTATAATATGGAAGGGGAATACTCCATGGGGCCATTCATCTTTCAGTTTTTAATTGTAGTACGTAATAAAGAAAAGGAGAAGATTCAAACCTATAACTTGACCTATTTAATTTATTATTATTATTATTATTGTTATAAGACCAGAGAAGAGAGAAACTTTGACTGATATTCTGCAAAATTTCATGGCCCATATTCATACCAGTGTTTGACTATTGACCAAACTAGTGTTTCATTTATTTACTCCCATGCATAAATTAATTTTCGTAACTTCGTTCATTTTTACTCGTTCATTTTAAATTTTATATATACTTTAAAAAAAAAAAAATTAATATGAATATTTTAATTGATGATATATGGTTGGAGGTCTTGCAGAATGATTTGAGGTACAAGTAATTAATGTTGATGATGATTTTTTTTTTTGTCTTTTATTGATATGTTAAAAGTAACAATAGATAAATAAAAGTGACTGAAACGGGTATTTACATCTTAATAATAATGGGAGGGGAGAAGATTATATACAAACAAATGTCATGTATCTATTGGTTTCTCTCGTATCATATTAAATAAATGAATTCTGGACATAACTCAATCTCAAAAATTCATTATGATGTATGGATTATTGTCCAAGATCATATAAAAAGGAAAAATCTCATTCCACACTAATACTCATAAGATTACACCCCCACCCTTCGCATGACAGAATTGAATATATAAAGCATGAACAATATAACACAAGGTCTAATATCGAGTAAACCAAGATCTCTATCCTTTTATAAGTTTAGTTTAAATTTTAGAAAGGTTACACCCCCACCCTTCGCATGACAGAATTGAATATATAAAGCATGAACAATATAACACAAGGTCTAATATCGAGTAAACCAAGATCTCTATCCTTTTATAAGTTTAGTTTAAATTTTAGAAAGGTTACACCCCCACCCTTCGCATGACAGAATTGAATATATAAAGCATGAACAATATAACACAAGGTCTAATATCGAGTAAACCAAGATCTCTATCCTTTTATAAGTTTAGTTTAAATTTTAGAAAGGTTACACCCCCACCCTTCGCATGACAGAATTGAATATATAAAGCATGAACAATATAACACAAGGTCTAATATCGAGTAAACCAAGATCTCTATCCTTTTATAAGTTTAGTTTAAATTTTAGAAAGGTTACACCCCCACCCTTCGCATGACAGAATTGAATATATAAAGCATGAACAATATAACACAAGGTCTAATATCGAGTAAACCAAGATCTCTATCCTTTTATAAGTTTAGTTTAAATTTTAGAAAGG
>JAJONR010011707.1:0-13257 GCA_029582245.1 Solanum etuberosum | reverse complement strand
TAATTCAAAGTCTCCATAAACCGTGTAGCCAACATGGGTAGAAAAGGGTCATACTTTTTAGATGATTCCTTAATGCTTTTAGCATAGACTAGTGGATCCACTTAGTGAGTTAGGTTCTATACCCCCGGCAAGGTATAGGACGGCCCTGGCAATGTGAGGCAAAACGTTGTATCATCACATAGCTCATAGTGATGGTTGTCGGTTAGAGAAACTCCCACAGAGATATTTTGTATTCTTATATACACATAGTTTACTTTGTATTTTCATATACAAGCAGAGTTTATCTGGTATCCTTGCATACAAATTGAGTTGCTTTCTACTGTTTTAAAAGCTTTCCATATATTGCATATGCATTGTTGCTTTATATTGAATTGAGTATCCAGAGTTGAGTACCCAGAGTCAAGTATCTTATTATTGAGTTGAGCCTTATTTCACTGAGGTGAATATCTTATCATTGAGTTGAGCCTTATTTCACTGAGTTGAATATCTTATCATTGAGTTGAACTATATTTCTTTGAGTTGAGTTGAGTTGTGTGAGTTGAGAAGAGGTAAGTATGTTTCTTTTCCACCAGTTCAAGCTTATGTTTATGCTTTAGAATTCCCCTTACATTCTCGTACATTCCATGTACTGAGCCATTTGGCCTGCATCATTTCATGATGCAGATACATGTATTCAGGGTCATCAACATGAGCTTCGTTAATACCATATGGAGTTCGAGTTAGCTATGGTGAGCCTCATTGCTTCCGGAGGATTTCATTTACTTTTCAGTTTTGTCAGGATGTCGTGGGTCTTGTTCCGACTCCCATATTTGTCATTTAGAGGCTTCATAGATAGACATTAGAGTTTGAGAAGTCTGTTTCATTTATCTTGTTAAATGTTTTTAAAGACTTGAGTTGCCTAGTTTTGGCTAGTTGAATATACGATCATATTCTGAGTTAATTATTTGAGTTTCAATGAATTTTATTCTATTTTAAGCTTTGTATGCTTGAGTTAGTCTTCCGCTTGTAGTCAGCCAGGATGAGGGTTTGCTTAGGGACTAGCAATGGTTCTCGAGTACCGGCCACGTCCAGGGTGTAGGCTCAGATCGTGATAGTCTTTCATCACGGTGCACCAATACTCAAACCTGGTGTCTTACCCTTCTTACCCATATAAAAACATCTTAGACCATAAATTAATGAGACTTAACCCAATATCTTATCAATATTTGTCTCAAGATGCAGATGCGTATTCAGGATTTCGGCAAGATGGGTCAAGGTTACGAAAAAATGTCTCTTAAATATAAATTTGATTGATTTGAGTTTTTGGTTCTTAATATCAACCATTAAATTTTAAAAGTTATACGTCCAAAATATATAATACTACTAGTTTAAATTTTAAAACACACATTTCATTTAATTGTATAAAATTTTTACAGACACCAAAAGTGTAACTGATTACCACTTAAAGAGATGTTACTCAAAAAGACGAGATAGATAAAAGATTTAAATTTTTATCCTCACTTGTAGAGGTGAACTCAATCATCATCGTATTGTTATATTGTACTTTGAACATGGGTTCCCGTAGTTATATTTAAGTATTTTTAAAAATATAACACTACTATATATGATTTAGAGAGGGGACCATGGGTTCACGTGAATCTTTTCACTTTTATAAAAGTGTTTCATCACTTTAAAACTAAATAATTAATATACAAATTAAATTATACCTAGGTTACTTCGTGCCCTTTTTTCAGGGATCTCAAGAACTGGCTTAGTCTGCCATCTTTCTTTAATTTCTTGAATAAGCAAGAATGTTAATTTTTTATTTTGAAAACTTAAGGCAAGTTTGGAAGAAAAGATTGATACCACTGGCAAGATTGGAGTAAAGAACTTTTCCAAAACTGACCTATATACCTTACTATCATCCGTCGTTAATTGATCTTTCTTCATATGTTTAGCCTTCAAACTTTTAAATCATAATAATGATAACTTAAATATGACTTGTTACAAACTAACCTTCTTTGATGTCCAATAAATAAATCTCTATAGCTTAAAACATATGCTCTAATTTAGTTAGAAACTCGTGCTGATAACGTGTTATGAAACTATAAAATAATAAGAAGAAGAAAGTAGGGAGAAGACTTATGATTTCTCTTGAGGGAAGATTTTACAATGAAGAGAACCAGGGGAAAATTGAGTTGGTTCCTAAATTTCTCTCTAACAGATAGACATTCACTATATTTATAACACAATAGACATTATCCCCTTTATTCTAATTGACTTTTTAAATGCCTATTTCACCCTTTGCATTATCAACCTTTGTCTTTTCTTTTTTACTTCTTTAAAATCATGAATTTTTTAAATCTATGTAACAAATTTTCTGTAAAAATAAATAAATATTTTTTCTATTAAAAAATAAAGTACAAAAAAAATATTACTAAGTGAATGTATAAGTTAATAGCGTTTTATAATGAAATAAATAAGCAGAGTAAAAATTTAATATTTTAATAAATAATCAAAAACTTTAATATTCATTTATAACAAATTTTTGAAATAGGTATATATTTTATAACAAAATTTTGGAATATTATCTATTTATATTGTAAGTCGAATTTTAATTTTTAATTTAAAAATATTTTATTATTGACAATCAAAAATTGTTTATAAGTGTACTACTCTTTAATATAATTTTCGAACAATCTCCTCACGTTGAGAGTGCATTTCTCGATATAAATGGTTTAAAGGTTGATAAATAGTAATAATATCAACTATAAATTTTGTTTACTATGAAATAAATGATTGATAAATATAAAATGGTGATTTTTTAAAATACAAAATACAAATTTATAGGTCAATTTTTGTATTTGAAAAATATAAAATCTATCCTGAAATTTGCAAATAAAAGCTTTTTGAAGAATTTGAGATTTCATCTCATGATTTCAGAGATGAAATCACACATTCAAACGTTTATATTTCATCTCATGATATCAAATCACGAAATGAAATCACATGTCCAAACACATACATAAACTTCACCAAAAAGTCTCAAGCTTTAGTGGTGAGGAGAAACAACTTTATTGTGCTCTTTTTTCCCGCTGATTGTGCTGTAAATTAGTCGTTAAAATATTCATGGTCGATGGATAATCTATGATTAGCTTTATATAATTACCTTTGTGTTTTTAATTCCATTGAAATATATTGACTAATATATGCTTCTTAGTCCATGAGATTTTGATTTTCCTTGATGAGGAAGACAACAAAATGGAGATTGATTTGAAAGCTAAGCTATTGAATATATAAATATAGAAAAAGCAAAAAGCCTAAAAATAATCATATAAGAGAATGCTGGAATTACAAGCATGAAGCATCCTATGCATTATTATGGTCATAAATAGGAAAAAAGTTGAAATAAAGTTGGAAGAAAAATGATTGAACAACAGTTCATTAATTCCCTAAATTTCAGCCAGGAATGTAGAAAAAAAACCTACTTTTGATGCCGCATTCGTATCGAATCCTCCAAAAATATATTGCACCTAGAGATACTTTTAAAATATCAAATCAACGTAGAAAAAAACTATACTTGCAATACTGGTTGGAAATGATGTTATGGTAATTTTCAAGAGTTAAAGGTAATATACTATACTATACATAATTATCCGTGTCGAATATTTGCACCTAATTAAAATAATTAACTTAAGAATCAACATAGCACATCATTTGACCATAGTTAAGTGTTAAAAATGTATATAAAAAACATGTACTTGACATTTATTTATTTATTTGGTGTAAATATCTGTTGCAAGTTTTTACCGCAATGATATTTTTAACTTGAAAATTAGCATTAAGGGGAGTTACAATTCAATAGATTAAATAAAAGTGAATTTAAATTTTTATGATACGTTAAGAATATTTTTGACCCATGAGAATTTGTTCTCTTTGGGGCAACGGTTATGATTGAGTATATACTAAGAAGCAACAACTATCATGTATGGAGTGCATGAAATTAGACACACTATTTCACGTATTGTCTCTCATTTTTCTTTGTATAAAAAGACGTGCTTATCAATGGAGACAATAGTTATCATCATTAATCATTGCTCTCTACTACTACTCATTTCCATGTGTCATCAATCCCTCTATCTAATCTGATAAAGTGTG
Organism: Solanum etuberosum; assembly: GCA_029582245.1. NCBI lineage: Eukaryota > Viridiplantae > Streptophyta > Magnoliopsida > Solanales > Solanaceae > Solanum > Solanum etuberosum. Next base: position 9,120 of record JAJONR010011707.1, on the reverse strand, counting down.
TGATTATCTTATCTAAAAATTTAAACTATTAGAAAGAACACATTTTTTTATCATGTAATTATATTCTCAATAATTCTGACCACTCTAATAGCTGATCCTTGTAGAGTCACACCACCAACCGGAGCATGGACTATAACTTAAGTATGAATAATATAACATGGTATCAAAATAAGCACAAATTTGATTCTGATACCATTTACTATAGGAAAAAGTGTCAAATATGTTATTAAACTTTGAGAAAAAGATTATTTATGTTATTCATTAATAGTTGGGTTCAATTATGCTCTATTATTATAGAAAAAGCTCATTCATATCATTATATTTTAATGGTCAGATTTTGTGGTTTTGTGAAATCATTTTTCTACGTGGTCCCTTACTAGAGGTCCACACCACCAAAATTAAACTGATAATTTTTGTAAAAATATGCCATCAAACTTTAAGAAAGATTGATCTGTCATTCGTTAATAATTGAGTTCAACTGTGATAACTCAAACTCTAAAACTAGCTCTTAAAGAAAGGATTGCCGAAATTCATTCCGTCTTTCCTCAGTCAATATGAGACTCTAACTGTCCCTATGATCATTTGGCCGTTAACACATTTTCAAAGACTATCAAAATCACATCTTCCCCTTTACTCAACTCTGTCAACAAAGCAACAGAAAAGGAAAGTAGAAAAGGACTTGTTGTCTCTTCTCTTTTTTACTACTCACTTCCTCTCTTTTTTTCCTACCCTGCAACTTCTTCCTCTGCCTCAATGGAGCTGCATTGGTGTTACTATTCTTGGTTCCTTCTATCTTCTATCTTCATCAAAGTTGCTTTTTGCGATCCTGAAGGTAGGCTTCAGAGGCAGATACAAGATTTAAACTTACAGTTCAAAGTTTAAGCATTCTTATTCCTATATTATTGTACTTCTAAAATTATAATTTTACTTCTTCTATCTTTTCTCCCTTGTGTAAAGTTGAAGTTATGCTTGCATGTATGTGTGTGTTCAGCACATGGAACTCATAAACTTTAAATCCTGGATCTGCCTCTGTCAATATGCATAACATTGAAAGAAAATGGAAGGTTTTAAGATGAAATGTTGCTTATGTTGTGAAATGTGCAGGATTCTTGAGCTTGTCTTGTGGTGGAAATACTACTTATGTTGATTCCTCCAACATTACATGGACACCAGATGGTGCCTATATCTCAGCTGGTAACATGACCACTGTTGATTTTCTAGAGGGTTCCTCTTCATCTACTCTCCCAGTTAGGTTCTTTCCTGATTCGCCACGTAGAAAATGTTACAAGATTCCAGTGAAGAATGTGTCATCCCTGGTCCTTGTCAGGACACAGTTTGTGTATAAGAATTATGATGGACATAATAAGCCACCTGCATTCTCTGTTTCTCTTGGGAGGGCTATTACAACAAATGTCAATCTTACTCGTATCGATCCGTGGATCGAAGAGTTCATATGGCCAGTTGATAAAGACATTCTGTCTTTATGTTTTCACTCTCTTCAAGATGGTGGATTTCCGGTCATTTCATCCCTTGAACTTAGGCCACTTCCTCAAGAAGCTTACAGCAATGCCTTGGGAGATTTTCCCAATAAGTTGCTGAGGAAATGTTATCGTATCAACTGTGGTTATAATTGGTCCCTGAGGTCAGAACCAACTCTCACTTGTCGATTATGTTATGTATTACTTATCGATTGTTTAGTCCTTAGTTTCTGTTTAAATTTGATGTTTTTCGTGCTATGTAAAAGGTACCCGATTGATCAGTATGATAGAATTTGGGATGCTGATGAGGATTTCAGCCCATTTCATGTGTCTTCTGGTTTTGATATTCAAGTCAATTTCAATATGTCAGTTCTCAAAGAGAGCCCTCCTGCAGCTGTTCTTCAAACTGGAAGAGTTTTGGCACGGTGGAATGATATGACATATAAATTTCCTATTGATCACCAAGGAGATTACCATATTGTTCTCTACTTTGCTGGGATTCTGCCTGTCTCCCCTTCATTCGATGTATTGTTAAATGGGGATATTGTTCGATCAAACTACACAGTTAATCGATGGGAAGTCAGTAGTCTTTTCTTTACAATGAAAGGAATCGAGAGCTTGAACATCACATTGAAGACTGTCCACTACTATCCTTATATCAATGCTCTTGAGGTTTATGAGATCCTAGACATTCCCTTAGAAACTTCTTCAACAACAGGTTCTAATACAGTTTTATTGTTTTTTCGACCTTTGAAGGAGTCTGTTAGAACCAAGCACACCAACTTTTGACATTTTTTATGCTTGCAGTTTCAGCCCTACAGGTTATTCAGCAGTCAACTGGTCTAGATCTTGATTGGGAAGATGATCCATGCTCTCCTAAATCATGGGAACACATAGAATGTGAAGCAAATCTGGTAACTTCATTGTATGTCAAAGCTTACCCTAGAACTACATTTTCGTTTCTGTTGGTCTTATTTTTGTCAAGAGCAGAACCTAACAATGTTAAGACTTTATATAGGGAGCTTTTTGATGTAAACTTGAGGTCAATCAGCCCAACATTTGGTGACCTACTGGATCTCAAATCACTGTAAGAGTCATTAGTCTTAACAACGTATCACTTAATAGCCACTGTTTGGCTATCTTGACTTACTTATTTGAGGTTCTTCCTGTTGCAGAGATTTGCATAATACTTCACTCACTGGAGAGATACAAAACATCGGCAGCCTGCAACATCTTAAGAAGCTGTAATACTTGATCTCGAGGAATTACCATGTTAAGTTAATGTACTTGAGAGAGCATTGTCTAAAATAAGTTATGTGCTCTCAACTTTGCAGGAACTTGAGCTTTAATCAACTTACAGCTTTTGGTTCAGAGTTAGAAGACTTGATAAACCTTCAAATTTTGTAAGTCTCACTGCTTGCATTTAGACAGTGACTTCCTTCATTCTTCCTAGCTAGTCCTGTTCAACAGTCTTTAAAATTAATGTGTTTTCTGTTGAAGGGACTTGCATAACAATAGTTTTCAGGGAACAGTACCAGATAGCGTTGGAGAACTGAAGGACCTCCACTTGCTGTGAGTGAGGAAAATATATACTGACATTTTGAACTTCTTAAAGTACTTCACCTGATGAATTATTATAATTTACCTCTCTGCAACATTCAGGAACCTAGAGAACAATAAGCTACAAGGTCCCCTGCCACAATCTTTGAACAGAGAGAGCTTACAAGTCCTGTATGAAATCAGAAAGTCTTTTTGCTTTTGCTTCTCATGTCAATTTCTCGGCTTATCGTTTGTCCCCTATTTTGCAGATCATCAGGAAATCTGTGTCTTTCCTTCACTATGTCTTTATGCAATGAATTCTCAAGAAATCCTACGATTGAGACACCACAAGTCACTGTCTTTGCACCCACAAAACACAAGCGCCATAATCGATTCATAGTTATACTTGGTGCAGTTGGAGGAGCTGTGTTTGTTCTATTCGTTGTCTTTATATCAGTATTATTGTACATGAGGCGAAGAAAAAGTGGAGATACATATGCATCAAGTATGGAAAAAAGTCAAAACTTTTCTTTAACATTTCAGAATATTGATCAATCTGCTTCTAAACATGCACTTTTTTCTAATTATAGGAACTGCAGCAGAAATGAAAAACTGGAATGCTGCAAAAGTATTTTCATACAAAGAAATCAAAGCTGCAACAAACAACTTCAAAGAGGTTATTGGCCGTGGTAGTTTTGGATCTGTTTATCTTGGGAAGCTTCTTGATGGTAAGCAAGTTGCTGTTAAAGTTCGATTCGATAAAACTCAACTAGGTGCTGATTCTTTTATCAATGAGGTTCGTCACTATACCCATGCTAGTTCAGTTCCAGTCTAGAAAGAAAAAAGAGATTCAAGAGCTCTCTTTATTATCTGTAGGTATCCCTTCTATCACAAATCAGTCATCCAAGTCTTGTGTCGTTAGAAGGATTCTGCCATGAGTCAAAGCAACAAATTCTAGTTTATGAGTATTTACCTGGAGGATCACTGGCTGATAACCTCTATGGTACGTCACGCATGATCTCACCCATATTCACACTTTAAATCCATCATCCTCTTCTGTCACGTATTGTTTTCTAACTCTTAATAACTGTCTCAGGAGCAATGAGCAAGAAATTGACACTAAGCTGGGTGCGCAGACTGAAAATTGCAGTTGATGCTGCAAAAGGTATGTGTAAAGAGAGGCCTTATCATTACTCTAACTCATGTTCAATTGGAGAACTACCGTGAACAGAACAACAAATCTCTTCTGTCCAGAAAAAACAAACATCATTTGCCTATGTTTTTTTCGAGTTAATTCCTTGGATGGTCATTCAACTTATGGGAATATCCTACTAAAGTCATTTTTGTGGATTCTGTTCCCTCCCCAGATACTTAAAAGTTTTATGATGTAGCATTAAGTTTTATATAGTTTTTAATGTTTGATTATATAACTTGTAAAGGTTTGGATTACTTGCACAATGGAAGTGAGCCAAGAATCATACACCGTGATGTGAAGAGCAGCAATATACTTCTGGATGCAGACATTAATGCTAAGGTATCTGATTTTGGCCTTTCTAAGCAAGTAACTCAATCAGATGCAACTCATGTTAGCACTGTTGTCAAAGGCACTGCTGGCTATCTTGACCCCGAGTAAGCTTCAAGTCATTTATCATCCAGTTTAATATTTGGTCCTTCCTATCCTAATTCCTAAACCTCTCTTACTACTTGTCCTCAGATACTATTCCACTAGACAGCTCACAGAAAAGAGTGACATATACGGTTTTGGAGTCGTTCTTCTTGAACTTATTTGTGGCCGAGAACCACTTAGCCACTCGGGGTCTCCAGATTCCTTCAATTTAGTTCTATGGGTAATAACAAGTCTTATAATGTTTTACACAGCAAAGCATTTCATTGACTTCCTATAATACTCACATGTTGTAAACTAATTCTGAAAATTTCAGGCAAAGCCGTACTTGCAGGCTGGTGCATTTGAGATAGTAGATGAGAGCATAAAAGGAACATTTGACACAGAAAGCATGAGAAAAGCTGCTTTAATAGCCTCAAGGTCAGTGGAGAGGGATGCATTGCGAAGGCCGAGTATTGCAGAAGTATTAGCTGAACTCAAAGATGCATACAGCATTCAACTTTCCTATTTAGCATCTGAAGGACTAGCCAATTGATAAATTAGACCTTCACTACTGCAGCTCACAATTTGCAAATATAAGGTTTCTCTAGTTGAATCAAATGTTACTGTAACTTTATGACAACTTTTAAATTTGAGCTCGGAAATGTTTTAAGTTATTGATATATATCACATTTAAAGGTCTCCTTTCCCCTTGGAAGATAGGGGAAGTCGTGGATGATTTTCAACAAATAATAACAATGTCCATCCAGGCTTGCATCAGTGCTCACCTCTACATTCTTTACGACTTGTGAACCAATCATAAAAGTAATGAGTTGTCCTAACCAGAAAACTGGCGCCGTAGATATAGGAATAATGCTGTAGAAGCAGCCACTGCATAGGGGAATATAGTCCAGATTCCCTGCACATTTCATAGGAACCAGAATTGGATTCTTTGGTAATAAATGCAAAATTGGACAGAGCAAAAGAATTATGTTGTACCACTACAGTAGCAACGGTTGCAACTGCAAATACTGGACGCTCTCTTAGTAAAAATCCAATTGTCAACTGCATTTTGGAGTAAAAGAAAACGAGATAAGAAGGCATTAACAGCAGGCACACTTAAAACTGGAAATCTGATTCAAACACAAGACTAGTAACCTGAATTGGAAGAGTTATCAAGCCGCCGCAACAGACACCAGCAAAGAAACACTCTGGTGATATATCCTGCAACATTTATGAGCAGAGAAATGATTGAAACAGTTATAATATATGTTTACCGCGGGAGAATGCATTGAGTTGCTAACAATTTCTACATGGGGTAATAGCTACAACATAACACCATCATAAGATTTATGCATAAAGGCAAAAGGAAATTGGTTACACTGCATTCTCAGTGATTGAATTTCTAGTCAGAGTAGGCTCAGAAATAGCAAAAGGAAAGTTGTAACTGAGGGTCACTGGGTCTGTCCATCTTCTGTTTCATAGCAGGACTTTTACACTAAATATATCAATCGTTTCAACGATGAAATGAAATCATCAGAACTTCTAAGCATTGTTATTGACCATCCCTACATATCTGGCACCTTTTGTTCTGTAGGTAACAGTATCATGCCTCAAAACTTGTAGTACCCAAAAGAGGGAACAAGAAAGTAGCAGAAGACGGTTAAGCTGATCTAACCCTCAGCATGTTAAGAAGGAAAACAGAAAAAAAATCACTCACCAGAGCCCCTGCAAGGAAAGCGGTGGGATTTCTTACTCCAAGAGAAAACCGTTCCACTGCATCAGCATAGGAAAATCCACCAGTAAGCAGTTAAAGATGTCAAGGAACAAGAAGATCATAATAGTTCGAACAATTATTTTCCAGAAATATGATAGCACAACAAGAAACATCAGCTGTTTTAGAATGTGAAGAGAAGTTCAGAGATTTAGGCATATAGACATAAGGATTAAGATGGACCAGAACTATGCAAACTCTTACGATAGAGGATAAATTTTGAGGTAGATCACTAATTTCAATCTGATATTTCCTGCAAATAGAGAATCTTAACAAATAATTAAATCGTACTCCTCCAGTACCAACATAGATATGTGATAGTACTGATGCTACATTATGATCATAGTAATAACGGCTAGCATCTAAGACTCTTGTTACCTATAGGACTCTTCTCACTTATAGGACTCTTTTTATTTTGCTTATCAGCCTTTTTATATTTAGAAGTGTAATTACGTAGGTTTCTCTAAGTTGTTATTTTATTCTCAGCCTTGTATGTAATACACTGGCTATATAAAAGGCCAATACAGTAATCAATAAACACAAGTTCATCTGCGTCCAGTTCTTCTCTTTCTCTTTATGGTATTCAGAGCTCTATTGCTTTAACAAGCTTGATCCTTTTTTTTCCCTCCCAGCCCACACGCCTCCAGACGAAAATGGCCCCAAATACAAGTGTCGTCAATGCCGACAACATCTCCGGATCAAAAACTGTTGTCCAGTTCAATCCGGTTACTCAACTCCCCATCAAACTTGCTGGTAGCCATAACTTTTCGTTGTGGAAGGCTCAGGTGTCCATGCTTATGCGTGGACACAACCTCTTTGGTCATCTTGATCCCAATCCCTTCAAAAACTATCTCTGAAAACAACCTCGAAGTATCCAATCCTGCCTATGTTTCCTGGTTTCAACAAGATCAGCTTATACAAAATGCTATCTTGGCAACTGTGGATGCGACCATTGGCAGTACAGTCGCTTCTGCTCCAAATGCCAAAGTCGCCTGGGATGCCTTGCATACTGCTTATGCAAATAAATCTCAAACTCATATCTTTAGTCTTAGAGACCGTCTTGCCCGTCTCTCCAAAGACTCTCGTCCTGTTGCAGACTATCATCATCAAGTTCGCTCTCTTTGTGATGAACTTGCCACTGCTGGCTCCCCCGTCTCCAATGTAGAATTGGTTGTCAAGATTCTCACTGGTCTTGGGTATGAATTTCGAGAAATCTCAGCCGCTATCCGCGCTCGAGATTCGGCGATCCCCTATGAAGAACTATATGAAAAGCTCCTTGACCAGGAGCTTTTCCTTCAGCATGAGGAAGCCAAAAAAGATAACCTCTGTTCCTATTACTGCCAACTTTGCTCAAGGGACTGCTACCGCTCCTACCCGTCAGGGCTCCAACAATAACCAGAACAGTAGTCGACGATCCAATGCACAACATCAGCAAAATCGTAATCAATCTTGGCGTAACAATCAGCAACCTCGGCGCAACAACCAACAACAGCAGTCTTCCAACAACAACCTCTACTGCCAACTCTGTGATGGTAGAGGTCATACTGATCGTGTCTGCCGAACACGCTCTCACAATCATCTCCAAGCGCGTGCAAATTATGCTGCACACCTCCAGAACCAGTCAGCTCCATGGATTGTTGATAGTGGTGCCACCCACCATATTGCCTCAGACACACAAAGTCTAACTACTACGCAAGACTACCACGGTTCGGAGGAGATCGTCATGGGTAATGGTAATACCATTCCAATCTCTCATACTGGTAATGTGAACTTTAATGCATCAAATCACCAATTCCAGCTTCAACATGTCCTTTGCTCTCCAGCTATTACAAATAATCTAATATCTGTCTCTAAATTTTGTCAAGATAATAACTCATCTATGGAATTTTTTCCTTTTTCTTACCTTGTGAAGGATCTGACTACGGGGGCGCCATTGGCTCACAGATGGAGTAAAAACGGGCTGTATGAGTGGCCACCGGGGGATGTTGATGGTCCGCCACAATGCAACGTCGCTGTTCCTTACCACCTGTGGCATCAACGATTAGGCCATCCTAATCGTCAAGTTCAAAATAAGTTTTTGCAAGGTTTTTCTATTCCAGCAGTTGGTTCAAAAAATAGTACTGTTTGTCATTCATGTTATTCTAATAAAAGCCACAGGATGCCTTTTTCTAAAAGTTCTTTGCACAGTGTCAATCCATTAAATTTACTTTACAGTGATTTGTGGGGGCCGTCTCCGGTTTTATCGATTGACAAAAAACGATACTATGTTTTATTTGTTGATCAATATTCAAGATATATGTGGTTGTTCACACTAAAAGCTAAAACTGAAGTTCTAGAAATCTTCCAAACTTTACATCCCATGCTTGAAAAACACTTAGCACAAAAAATTTATCCTTTTATACTGATGGTGGTGGTGAGTTTCAAAAATTAGATTCCTATCTAAAAACACATGGCATTGAACACTTAGTGTCCCCCCCATACACGCCACAAATGGTAGCCTTAGTTGAACGCCGACATCGGCATGTCATCGAGACAGCCCGCACCTTACTACACCAAGCATCCTTACCTTCAACGTTTTGGAGTTATGCATGTCATCAAGCTGTTTATTTGATCTATAGGATGACTATCCCCAATCTACAAAATAAATCACCTTTTGAAATCCTATTTCAGGTTGTGCCTAAATATGATTCCATCAAAGTTTTCGGCTGCTTATGCTATCCATGGCT